>WNWK01019388.1:0-37918 GCA_009830355.1 Cherax destructor
GAAGCAAAGGCCCCAAAGGAAAATAAAGTGGAAGACCAAAACGTATGCACAGGTAAGAAGGAGGCTAAACGACAATATGAAAATGATATAGCATCAAAAGTCAAAGTCTGACCAACTTTGTACAACCATAAAGGAAAAAACAACAGTCAAGGACAGGTAATCAGGCTGGGGAAAGGGAAAGGGTGAGGTTCAAAAAACGACCAAGAGGTATGTGAGGGCTCAACATTGAATTTAAAATTTTAAGGAGAAAAGGAAGGACTCCGGGGTTAGAAAGGGAAGTATCCAACAAGTGTTGGATGAAATACCACAACCGGAGGAGGGTGAAAAGCTATTGAACTCGATACCCCCCAAAAGCGGTGGGACCGGACAACATTTCTCCGTGGGCCCCGGGAGAGAGCAGAGAGTTTTTGTGTGCCACTAACCAAATCTTCAACACTTCCATTGAAACTGGGCAACCCTGAACCCCGTGGAAGATGGCAAATGTAGTCCCAATTTTTAAGAAAGGAGACAGACACAGTCAGGGAAAGAAATCATCAGGAGGGGAGGGTGGTGGAGCACCTAGAAAGACAAAAACTTGTAAACGACAACCAAAGCACAGTTTCGGGGAAAAAACCTGTGCCAATCCTACTGGAGTTTTATGACAAGGTAACAAAGTAAAAACACAGAGGAGGGTGGATAGACTGCATTTTCTTGGACTCAAGAAGGTTCCCGAACAGTTCCTCCAAGAGGTTAATGCAAAAGCAAGGATCAGGCCAATTAAAGGAAAGGCACTCAATGGATCAAAAAGAATATCTGAAAAGGAGGCAACAACGGGGTCATGGTACGTGACAGGTGTCAGTGTGACCCGGGTGACCAGTGGGGTTCCACAAGGGTCAGTCTAGGACCTTTTACTGTTTTTGGTATATGTGAAGGACATAAACGGAAGGATAGACTCAAAGTGTCCCTTTTGCAGATGATGTGAAGTTTGAAAAAATTAAATCAGTTGAGGATGGAGGACAAAAGGACCTGGACACGCTACAAGCCTGGTCCAGTAAATGGTCATGAATTTAAACCTGCCAAATGTAAAGTCATGAAGATCTGGGAAGAAAAAGAGGCCCCATAGACAGAGTTAATCTGGAAAAGACTAAAACCTCACTCAAGGAAAAAAGATCTTGGGGGGGTATAATACCAACAATCTCCTGAGGCACACATCAATCAGATAACTGCTGCAGCATACGGGCGATGGCAAACCTAAGAATAGCGTTCAATACCTCACTAAGGAATCGTTCAAGACTCCTGTACACCATACGTCAGGCCCATACTGGGTATGCAGCACCAGTTTGGAAACCACACCTTGTCAAGCACGTCAGGAGAATTGAGAAAGTGCAAAGGTTTCAACATGACTAGTCCCAGAGGTAAAGGATTGTCCCTACGAAAAGAAAGGTTAAGGAAATCAGGCCTGAGACACTAGAGGACAGGAGGTTAGGAACATGAGTACGACATATAAAATACAGAGGAATAGATAAGGTGGACAGAGACAAGATGTTCCAGAAAGGGCACAGAAACAAGGGTCACAGTTGGAAGTTGAAGACTCTTATGAACAAAGGGATGTTAGGAAATATTTCTTCAGTCATAGAGTTGTCAGGAAGTGGAATAGCCTAGAAATGACGTAGTGGAGGCAGGAACCATACATAGTTTTAAGACGAGGTTTTGATAAAGTTCATGGAGCAGGGAGAGATGACCTAGTAGCAATCAGTGAAGAGGCAGGGCCAGGAGCTATGACTCGACCCTGCAACCACAAATAGGTGAGCAAATGGTGAGTACATACACACATACACACACCTAACAACGAATTTAAACACTTTTTCGCGTTGCAAGAGAGGAAAAGAAAACGAAACTCATTAAAGTGCAGTCCTGCCAGACATTAAAGTGAAGAGGGAGAGACAAGTGAGGGAAAACAAAAGAAAGGTGAGAAAGCAAAATGAGGGAAAGCAAGTAAGGGAAAGAGCAATGTGAGGGAAAGAGCAAAGGGAGAGAAACAAGGTGAGGAGAAGAACAAATGAGGAAAAAGAGCAAGGTGAGGGAAACAAAGGTGGGGAGACAAGGTGAAAAGAAGCAAGGTGAGGGAAAGCAAGGTGATGGAAGACAAGGTGATGGAAACAAGGTGATGGAAAGCAAGGTGATGGAAAAAGAGTGAAGAGAGCAAAATGATGGAAGAGCAATTTGAGGGAGAAACAAAAGGGGAGGAGGAGACAAGGTGAAGAGAGAGCAAGGTGAGGGAGAAGCAAGGTGAGGGAAGACAAGGTGAGGAAGAAGGTGAGGGAGAAACAAGGTGAGAAAACAAGGTGAGGAGAGAGCAAGGTGAGGGAGAGAGCAAGGTGATGGAGAGAGCAAGGTGAGGGAGAGAGCAAGGTGAGGGAGAGAGCAAGGTGAGGGAGAGAGCAAGGTGAGGGAGAGAGCAAGGTGAGGGAGAGAGCAAGGTGAGGGAGAGAGCAAGGTGAGAGAGAGAGAGCAAGGTGAGGGAGAGAGCAAGGTGAGAGAGAGAGCAAGGTGATGGAGAGAGCAAGGTGAGAAGAGAGAGCAAGGTGAGGGAGAGAGCAAGGTGATGGAAGAGCAAGTGAGGGAGAGACAAGTGAGGGAAAAGCAAGGTGAGAGAGAAGAGAGAGAAAGAGAGGAGAATAAAGAAAAGAGATGAGAAGAAAAAAAAGTAGGAATAAAAGAATTGAAGAAAAAGAGTGAAAAGAAAACAAAGATGAGAGAGAAAGAAAAATATGAGAGAGATAAGTGGATGAGAAGAGCAGGGGGAATGTGGATAGAGATGAAGAGTAAAATAGATGTTGATGGAGAGTTAGGGATTTGAGAGAGAGAGAGAGAGAGAGAGAGAATAGTGAAATGGGAGGAAGGGAAAAAAGCGAGGAATGGAGAAAAGGAGGAGGGGAGAGAGAAACAAGTAAATGAGGGAAAGAAAATTAAGAAAAAAAGTGAATGGTGGAGAAGATAGATGTTAGTGGAAGTGTAGATCAGGGTGATGGGGAGAGGCGAATAAGAGAGAGAGATGAGAAGGAAAGAAGGTGGAGAGAGAGAGAGAGAGAGAGAGAGAGAGAGAGAGAGAGAGAGAGAGAGAGAGAGAGAGAGAGAGAGAGAAAGAGGTGAAGGTGAGGTATAGGTCAGAACTTCAGTCCCACCTTTAACACAATGCCTGCAGTGTGTGATGGCTGTTACCTGCTGGTTACGATCCTCAGCTCCGGCCTGCCACTGCAAGTCAGAAAGTGCTTTGCTTCTCAGCTCTACTGATGAAACACATCAATGAAAGTGACTCTTTCTAATTCTGCTTGCCCATATGTGCGCCGCTGATAGTACAACACTTTTTTTCCTTCTCAGATAGAGTTGTTAACCCAAGGAGTGCAGTGGAAGAGGAAGTGGTAAGTGCTACAACCATCGGTAATTAAAATCATTAAATGCGATAAACACTTTATTGAAGATGTGAGACCACGAGCCATAGCTATACTCCTGTATCACACATACAGAGAAAGAGGAGACAAGACCTATGTTGAGGCCCTATCAGGCCACCAGGAAATGTCTAGAAGTAAAGAGGGCATGCTGCTGGTCACAGGGACAGCAATAAGCGAGGGGGGTGTAGTTAGAGAAGGTGATAGGCCCCTTGTAGAGGCGCGATCCAGCAACCGGGAGATCCAGGAAATGATAAGGAGACAATGACTGTTTAAATGGGACCCAGAGATGCAGAAGGAAAGGCAACGCGAGGAGGAGAGGGAGAGGTCAGTCTTTATCCATGAGCTTCAGGAGAGCGAAGGGAAGACATACGTTGAAAGACTGCAGAGAGAGAAAAAGAGATTGAAAATATCATCAAAAAAACAAGAGAGGAGGATATGAATGAGGTGATAAATATTCAGAGAATAGGAGGGTACTCGAAGGGAATAAATCAGCAAGTCAAATTGATTTTCAAGACAGAAACGGTAAGGAACAAAATCCTGCAGCAGAAACCATGGCTAAAGGAATCAGCAACATACCAGAGAGTGTACCTAGATTGCCACAGAACGAGAACAGAACGACATATGCTGAGAGAGAAGACACAAAGACGAAAGGGGCAAGAAAGAGAGACAAGGCTAGAGTCAGCAGGGGACAACCAGGCATAGTCACCCACAGGGCCACCCACAGAACCCCACAACCAAATATATTATCCCAAAACAAGCCACACTACACACTCACAGCCCCCATAACCCCCTCCATCTTTCCAACTAGGTGTCAGATCCTGAGGAAAGACCAGTGGAATTTTGAGGAGTTGGAAAGAGAAGACAGAGGAGAAGGAAGGAAATACATACTATGAACACTTCAGACTGGAGGTCCCAAGGTGGTGATGTACAACCCACCACAGATTAGCAGGAGGCCAAGACAAGAATATGATGAGAGTAACAGAGTAATGGTTGACACACTCCCTGAAGTGGCTAGAAAGGCCCATATGGGGAGGGAAAAGCTACTAGTTGTGGGTGACTTCAATCGCAATGAAATTGACTAGGAAAATCTGGAACCACACGATGGCCCAGAAACATGAAGAGATAAGATGATGGAGGTTGTACTGGAATAGCTCATGAATCAACACGTTAGGGACACTACCAGAGAGAGAGAGAGAGAGAGAGAGAGAGAGAGAGAGAGAGAGAGAGAGAGAGAGAGAGGAGAGGACGAACAGCAAGACAGGACCTAGTATTCACCCTGAGTAATTCAAACATTGAGGACATCACACATAAAAGGCCTCTCGGATCTAGTGATCACGTGGTTCTGAGCTTCGAATACATAATAGAATTACAAGTGGAGAGGAAAGCAGGAAGGGAGCCAAATCATAAAAAGAGGGAACTAAACAGGCATAAGGAATTTCCTGCACAAGGTTCAGTGGGAAAGAGAACTGGCGGAAAAGTCAGTAAATGAAATGATGGAATATGTGACAATATGTGACAACAAAATGCAACGAAGCAGAGAAGAGGTACATACCCAAAGGCAACAGGAATAACAGGAAGGCCAGGACGAGCCCTTGGTTCACCCAAAGGTGTAAAGAGGCCAAATCTAATTGCGCTAGAGAATGGAAGAAGTATAGAAAGCAAAGGACCCAGGAGAATTAGTCGAAGAGCCAGAAATGAATATGCAAAGATTAGGAGGGAGATCCAGCCTAATACGAAAATGACATAGCAGTAAAAGCTAAGTCTGAACCGAAGCTGTTGTACATTCACATCAGGCGGAGAGCAACAGTGAAGGACCAGGTAATCAGGCCGAGGAAAGGAGGGGAGATCACAAGAAACGACCAGAAAATATGTGAAGAGCTCAACATGAGATTTAGAGAAGTATTTACAGTGGAGACAGAAAGGAGACCAGAAAATCAGAGTGGTGGGGTACACCATCAAGTGCTGGACGTAATACATACAACCGAGGAGAAGGTGAAGAAGCTGCTAAGTGAACTAGATTCCTCAAACGCAATGGGGCTGGACAGTATCTCTCCGTGGGTCCTAAGAGAGAGAGCAGAGGCCCTCTGTGTGCCACTAACAACAATCTTCAACAAATCTATAGAAACAGGGCGACAACCTGAGGTGTGGAAGACAGCAAATGTAGTCCCAATTTTTAAGAAAGAGGACTGACACGTAGTATTGAACTACAGACCAGTGTCACTGACATGTATGTATAATATGCAAAGTTATGGAGAAGTTTATCAGGAGAACAGTGGTCGAGCCCCTAGAAAGGAATGAGCTTATACAAGACAACCAGCATGGTTTCAAGGAAGGGAAATCCTGTGTCACAAACCTACTGGAGTTTTACGACAGGGTAATGGAAGTAAGACAAAAAGAGTGGTGTGTAGACTGCATTTTCTTGAACTGCAAGTAGGCTTTTGATACTGTTTCACAAGATTATTGCAAACGTAGGATTAGGCAGGTATAACAGGGAAGGCACTGCAATGAATCACAGAATACCTGACAGGTAGGCACCATCGAGTCATGGTATGTGACGAGGTGTCAGAGTGGGCGCCTGTGACGAGCGGAGTTTCACAGGGGTCAGTCATAGAACCGGTGCTGTTTCTGGTATACGTGAACGACATGACGGAAATGTCCCTGTTTGCAGACGATGTCAAGATAATGAGGAGAATTCAATCGGATGAGGATCAGATAGGACTACGAAGGGATCTGGACAGACTGCAAACCTGGTCCAGCAACTGTCTTCTGGAGTTTTACCCCATCATGTGCAAAGAAGACCGCAGACAGAGTATAGTCTGGGGGGCCAAACACTGCAAATCTCACTCGAGGAAAAGGATCTGGGGGTGAGTATTATATCGAGTACATCTGAAGGGCACATAAAGCAAATAACTGCTGCAGCATTTGGGCGATAAGCAAACCTAAGAATAGCGTACCGGCACCTCAGTAAGGATTCATTCAAGACTCTGTACACCGTGTATGTCAGGCCCATACTTGAGTAGGCAGTACCAGTCTGGAACCCACACCTAGTCAAGCACGTCAAGAAATTAGAGAAAAGTGCAGAGGTTTGCAACGCGACTAGTTCCGGAGCTAAGGGGTATGTCCTACGAGGAGAGGTTAATGAAATCGACCTGACAACACTGGAGGACAGGAGAGAGAGGGGGACATGATAACAACATATAAAATACTGAGAGGAATTGACAAGGTGGACAGAGACAGGATGTTCCAGAGATGGGACACAGCAACAAGGGGTCGCAGTTAGAAGATGAAGACTCAGACGAGTCACAGGGATGTTAGGAAGTATTTCTTTAGTCATATAGTTGTCAGAAAGTGGAACAGTCTGGGGTACGACAGAGTTCATGGAGCAGAGAGAGTGGACCTCGTAGCGACCAGCAAAGAGGCGGGGGCCAGGAGCTGTGAATCGACCCCTGCAACCACAAATCGGTGAGCACAAACAGACAGAAAGAATAATAATTTACATTAGGTGGATACTACTAACAAAAGACCATGGAGACTCACTTTATGCCGCGGACGTGAACGGACACACTCAAGTTCAACACGCCTTGGAGAGAGGACGTTCCTGTAGAGTGGAGCGGTACATGTGGGCGGTGTCCCAGAATAAGGAAAGGAAAATATTTATGGAAAATTATTGGGGTAAGAAAAAGGGATATGTATTTTAAGATGAAATATTAAAAAAAAAAAATATTCAGCAGCCCATTGTTTAGATTATGACGCAGGGCACTAAGTTCTAAACATCGTTATGCCTTTACAACAGAAGATGAGAAAATTAGAAGAGACTCAGGAAAGTTAGAAAAATAATAGAAAAAATTAAGAAAATGCAACCTAGAAAAATGACGTTGAGGTATCGTAATGGTAAACACATTAGATGCAAAAATAAAAAAAAAACGCTGAAAGATCTTAACCATAATTTTTAAAGGGGGTGGACCGGTAAGCCAGTGAAAGGTCTCAGTCAGATGATCAAAAGCTCTAGTTGCGGGTCACCATGGGACTAAGACCCTCGTCAGGAACTTCTGTTTCCCTGACAAATCTTACCTAACCTAACCTAACGAAAAGAGCAAAATGATATTATCAAGAAATGCGATGCATCAAAAATTAGTAAAACTTAAGAATGACATAGAAAAGAAGAAAATTACTCAGGAGTAACAAAGCAACGACTGAACCAGAGCAACAGAACATGTGAACCAGAGCAACAGAACATGTGAACCACAGCAACAGAACATGTGAACCAGAGCAACAGAACATGTGAACCACAGCAACAGAACATGTGAACCAGAGCAACAGAACATGTGAACCAGAACAACAGAACATGTGAACCACAGCAACAGAACATGTGAACCAGAGCAACAGAACATGTGAACCACAGCAACAGAACATGTGAACCAGAGCAACAGAACATGTGAACCACAGCAACAGAACATGTGAACCACAGCAACAGAACATGTGAACCAGAGCAACAGAACATGTGAACCACAGCAACAGAACATGTGAACCAGAGCAACAGAACATGTGAACCAGAGTAACAGAACATGTGAACCAGAGCAACAGAACATGTGAACCAGAGCAACAGAACATGTGAACCAGACCAACAGAACATGTGAACCAGACCAACAGAACATGTGAACCAGAGCAACAGAACATGTGAACCAGACCAACAGAACATGTGAACCAGACCAACAGAACATGTGAACCAGAGCAACAGAACATGTGAACCAGAGCAACAGAACATGTGAACCAGACCAACAGAACATGTGAACCAGAGCAACAGAACATGTGAACCAGACCAACAGAACATGTGAACCAGAGCAACAGAACATGTGAACCAGACCAACAGAACATGTGAACCAGAGCAACAGAACATGTGAACCAGAGCAACAGAACATGTGAATCAGACCAACAGAACATGTGAACCAGACCAACAGAACATGTGAACCAGAGCAACAGAACATGTGAACCAGAGCAACAGAACATGTGAACCAGAGCAACAGAACATGTGAACCAGAGCAACAGAACATGTGAACCAGACCAACAGAACATGTGAACCAGAGCAACAGAACATGTGAACCACAGCAACAGAACATGTGAACCAGAGCAACAGTACAGTTTAAAAAAAAAAAAAAAGAACATGTGAACCAAGCAACAGAACATGTGAACCAGAGCAACAGAACATGTGAACCAGAGCAACAGAACATGTGAACAGAGCAACAGAACATGTGAACCAAGCAACAGAACATGTGAACCAAGCAACAGAACATGTGAACCAGAGCAACAGAACATGTGAACCAAGCAACAGAACATGTGAACCAAGCAACAGAACATGTGAACCACAGCAACAGAACATGTGAACCAAGCAACAGAACATGTGAACCAAGCAACAGAACATGTGAACCAGAGCAACAGAACATGTGAACCAAGCAACAGAACATGTGAACCAGAGCAACAGAACATGTGAACCACAGCAACAGAACATGTGAACCAAGCAACAGAACATGTGAACCAAGCAACAGAACATGTGAACCAGAGCAACAGAACATGTGAACCACAGCAACAGAACATGTGAACCAGAGCAACAGAACATGTGAACCACAGCAACAGAACATGTGAACCAGAGCAACAGAACATGTGAACCAGAGCAACAGAACATGTGAACCAGAGCAACAGAACATGAACCAGAGCAACAGAACATGTGAACCAGAGCAACAGAACATGTGAACCAGAGCAACAGAACATGTGAACCAGAAACAGAACATGTGAACCAGAGCAACAGAACATGTGAACCAGCAACAGAACATGTGCCAGAGCAACAGAACATGTGAACCAGAGCACAGAACATGGGGGGGGGGGGGGGGGGGGGGGGGGGGGGGGGGGGGGGGGGGGGGGGGGGGGGGGGGGGGGGGGGGGGGGGGGGGGGGGGGGGGGGGGGGGGGGGGAACATGTGAACCACAGCAACAGAACATGTGAACCAGACAACAGAACATGTGAACCAGAGCAACAGAACATGTGAACCACAGCAACAGAACATGTGAACCAGAGCAACAGAACATGTGAACCAGAGCAACAGAACATGTGAACCAGAGCCACAGAACATGTGAACCAGAGCAACAGAACATGTGAACCAGAGCAACAGAACATGTGAACCAGAGCAACAGAACATGTGAACCAGAGCAACAGAACATGTGAACCAGAGCAACAGAACATGTGAACCAGACACAGAGAACATGTGAACCATAGCAACAGAACATGTGAACCACAGCAACAGAACATGTGAACCACAGCAACAGAACATGTGAACCATAGCAACAGAACATGTGAACCATAGCAACAGAACATGTGAACCATAGCAACAGAACATGTGAACCACAGCAACAGAAAATGTGAACCATAACAACAGAACATGTGAACCACAGCAACAGAACATGTGAACCACAGCAACAGAACATGTGAACCACAGCAACAGAACATGTGAAACAGAGCAACAGAACATGTGTTGATGACTCGGTAAAAAACATAGCTCATTTTATGTATAAAATAAAGGAACATTTTCTAATAAAATTAGAGTAAGCATTGATGTGCTACTGCCATTATTGATGTGCTACTGCCATTATTGATGTGCTACTGCCATGACTGATGTGCTGCTGCCATGATTGATGTACTGCTGCCATGATTGATGTGCTGCTGCCATGACTGATGTGCTGCTGCCATGATTGATGTGCTGCTGCCAAGATTGATGTGCTGCTGCCATGATTGATGTACTGCTGCCATGGTTGATGTGCTGCTGCCATGATTGATGTGCTACTGCCATGACTGATGTGCTGCTGCCATGATTGATGTGCTGCTGCCAAGACTGATGTGCTGCTGCCATGATTGATGTACTGCTGCCATGATTGATGTGCTGCTGCCATGATTGATATGCTGCTGCCATGATTGATGTGCTACTGCCATTACTGATGTGCTGCTGCCATGATTGATGTGCTGCTTCCTTGATTGATGTGCTGCTGCCATGATTAATGTGCTGCTGCCATGACTGATGTGCTGCTGCCATTATTGATGTGCTGCTGCTATGACTGATGTGCTGCTTCCATGATTGATGTGCTGCTGACATGAATGACGTGCTGCTGTCATGATTGATGAGCTGCTGCCATGATTGATGTGCTGCTGCTAAGATTGATGTGCTGCTGCCATGATTGATGTATTGCTGCCATGATTGATGTGATGCTGCCATGATTAATGTGCTGCTGCCATGACTGATGTGCTGCTTCCATGATGATGTGCTGCTGCCATGACTGATGTGCTGCTGCCATGGTTGATGTGCTGTTGCCATGACGGATTTGCTGCTGACATGATTGATGTGCTGCTGCCATGATTGATGTGCTGCTGCCATGACTGATGTGCTGCTGCCATGACTGATGTGCTGCTTCCATGACTGATGTGCTGCTGCCATGACTGATGTGCTGCTGCCATGATTGATGTGCTGCTGCCATGACTGATGTGCTGCTGCCATTATTGATGTGCTGCTGCCATGATTGATGTGCTGCTGCCATGACTGATGTGCTGCTGCCATGATTGATGTACTGCTGCCATGATTGATGTGCTGCTGCCATGACTGATGTGCTGCTGCCATGATTGTAATGAGTTGGTAGAGAGCGTTTCACAATAAATGAATGAATGTTTGGTGTTACAGGGTCCGGAACGATTCCTTATTGAGATGTCGGAATGCTATTCTTAGGTTTGCTAGGCGCCCATATGCTGCAGCAGTTATTTGGGTACTGAGCGCCTCAGGAGATGTGCCCGGTGTTATACTCACCCCAAGATCCTTTTCCTTGAGTGAGGTTTATAGTCTCTGGCCCCCTAGACTGTACTCCGTCTGCGGTCTTCTTTGCCCTTTCCCAATCTTTACGACTTTGCACTTGGTGGAATTGAACTCCTGAAGCCAGTTTCTGGACCATGCCTGTAGCCTGTCCAAATCCCTTTGTAGTTCTGCCTGGTCCTCGTCTGATTGAATTCTCAGAGAGAGAGAGAGAGAGAGAGAGAGTGAGAGAGAGAGAGAGAGAGAGAGAGAGAGAGAGAGAGAGAGAGAGATGTAGCATTAAAAGATAGTGAATCAGAGCTGAAAAGTGCTGTCTCAGTTGCTGTTTGTAGATGAGTCATTGCTCTTGGAACAAATAGGAGCTGCAGAATTTGCGTGCGTATGTGAAATAAAGTCGGTGAAGGTGAATGTATTTAAATGCTTGGGAGTGAATATACCAGAGGATGAGTTTACGAAGAATGAGGTCATTCTTAAGAATAAAGAGAGTTAATGAAGTTGAGAGAAATTTGAGGAATTTGTGGGTGGAAAAGTTTGTAAATGGTTGCAAAAAAAGAGAAATGCATCAGATTAAGAGAAAGTTAACGTGTTTGTATGGCTGAGGAGCATAAATAGTTGCAACAAGTTTGGCAAACTGTTAACTGAGAACTTTTTTCGAAGAATAGAAGTGAAGAAAAAATAGAAAAGTGTGTTTTACCTAGAGATGGTTCTGGTTCCTGACCAGGCCTTCCAGTTGACGACTTGACTAGTATGGCTGCTGGTGGTGGTTCCTGACCAGGCCTTCCAGTTGACGACTTGACTAGTATGGCTGCTGGTGGTGGTCCCTGACCAGACCTTCAAGTTGACGACTTGACCAGTATGGCTGCTGGTGGTGGTCCCTGACCAGGCCTTCCAGTTGACGACTTGACTAGTATGGCTGCTGGTGGTGGTTCCTGACCAGGCCTTCCAGTTGACGACTTGACTAGTATGGCTGCTGGTGGTGGTCCCTGACCAGACCTTCCAGTTGACGACTTGACTAGTATGGCTGCTGGTGGTGGTCCCTGACCAGACCTTCCAGTTGACGACTTGACCAGTATGGCTGCTGGTGGTGGTTCCTGACCAGGCCTTCCAGTTGACGACTTGACCAGTATGGCTGCTGGTGGTGGTTCCTGACCAGGCCTTCCAGTTGACGACTTGACTAGTATGGCTGCTGGTGGTGGTCCCTGACCAGACCTTCCAGTTGACGACTTGACTAGTATGGCTGCTGGTGGTGGTCCCTGACCAGACCTTCCAGTTGACGACTTGACCAGTATGGCTGCTGGTGGTGGTTCCTGAGCAGGCCTTCCAGTTGACGACTTGACCAGTATGGCTGCTGGTGGTGGTTCCTGACCAGGCCTTCCAGTTGACGACTTGACCAGTATGGCTGCTGGTGGTGGTTCCTGACCAGGCCTTCAAGTTGACGACTTGACCAGTATGGCTGCTGGTGGTGGTCCCTGACCAGGCCTTCAAGTTGACGACTTGACCAGTATGGCTGCTGGTGGTGGTCCCTGACCAGGCCTTCAAGTTGACGACTTGACCAGTATGGCTGCTGGTGGTGGTCCCTGACCAGGCCTTCAAGTTGACGACTTGACCAGTATGGCTGCTGGTGGTGGTTCCTGACCAGGCCTTCAAGTTGACGACTTGACCAGTATGGTGCTGGTGGTGGTCCCTGACCAGGCCTTCGTTGACGACTTCACCAGTATGGCTGCTGGTGGTGGTTCCTGACCAGGCCTTCAAGTTGACGACTTGACCAGTATGGCTGCTGGTGGTGGTCCCTGACCAGGCCTTCAAGTTGACGACTTGACCAGTATGGTTGCTGGTGGTGGTCCCTGACCAGGCCTTCCAGTTGACGACTTAACCAGTATGCCTGCTGTTGGTGGTCCCTGACCAGGCCTTCCAGTTGACGACTTGACCAGTATGGCTGCTGGTGGTGGTCCCTGACCAGGCCTTCCAGTTGACGACTTAACCAGTATGCCTGCTGGTGGTGGTCCCTGACCAGGCCTTCCAGTTGACGACTTGACCAGTATGTCTGCTGGTGGTGGTCCCTGACCAGGCCTTCCTGTTGACGACTTGACCAGTATGGCTAGATTATTATTTTATTTTTAATATTATTATTATTATTATTATTATTATTATTATTATTATTATTATTATTATTATTATTATTATTGTTACTGTTGTTGTTGTTGTTGTTATTATCATTATTGTTGTTGCTCTTCTTATTATAATTATAATTATTATTATTATTATTATTATTATTATTATTATTAATTATTACATAAACAAAAACTACTAAACTATAAGCATCAGAGCCTGACTTATCATGAACATTCCTGTGGAACTTATCAAGTTCTCTCCTGAAGAACTTTAGGGTTCTACTGGTGATGATTCCCTTTCATCTGATGTTAGGTCGTTGCAAAGTTTAACTCAAGGACTATCGAGTTACAACTTAGCCTACCATTTGCACCCATTCGTTTCATAGGTGAATATTTTGCACCAACAATCAAACTTCTCGATATCGCAAGGAGTAATTTCAGTGTGCAAGTTTGAAAGTAGTTCCTCCAGTATCTTCATTGCGTAAATTATAATACAGTGTTACCCCGGATTTCGTCAATAATTCGTTCCAGAAGGCTGTTCGTGTGCCGTTACCGAACGCAATTGTTACCATAATGACGAATGTAAATTAGATTAGTCCGTTTCCGACCCCCAAAAATACACTTACAAAAGCTGGGAGCTGTACGAAATCCGGGTTACCACTGTATATTTTTTCGTCTACGGTCCAGGAAATAGAAAAAGAGAACAGAAGAAGAGTTAATGAGATTTGTCGTGAAGACAGATTTAGCAAATAGGTTGATAAGAGTGTATTAGGTTGAAGGAAGTGTATGGCACCTACGATGAAGGATTGGTAGGATGGTGTGAAGCAGGTATTGAGGGGTACTGATGATGATGAGGTTTGTCGGTATGGCCGGCCCAGGTCTCTTGTAACTGGTGACCCTGCTGAGAGGTACTATAGCAATACACTAAGGAAAATAATATAACTAATGTGCGGTACATGTTCCCGGTCTAGGAAAAACATGAAGGACAAGGAATTCACCAATCCTGTTACACTCGAAAATATAGTCATCTATTGAACGATCCTTCACTCAGCGACCTAACTCCTCAAATATGTATTGATTAAAATTATCTTACCAGGTCAGACTAGGTCCTATTACACGTCTAGTCTGTCTGTCTCTGTCTCTCTGTCTCTGTCTGTCTGTCTGTCTGTCTGTCTGTCTGTCTCTCTCTCTCTCTCTCTCTCTCTCTCTCTCTCTCTCTCTCTCTCTCTCTCTCTCTCTCTCAAATAAATTTATTTCGTTATAAATGACCTGCCTGATAATTCACTTCGCTGTATTTTATATTCATTACAATGCGGTACTCAGAATTCGAAAACAATGTATATTGCAAGGCACTGCATCAGTAGGTGGGTGAGGGGGAAGGGTTGGTCAGGGTGAGGTCAGGGCTGTCTGGGTGAGGTCAGGGCTGTCTGGGTGAGGTGACGGCTGGTCTGGGTGAGGTGAGGACTAATCTGGGTGAGGTGAGGGCCGATCTGGGTGAGGTGAGCGCTGGTCAGGGTGAAGTGAGGGCTGGTCAGGGTGTGGCCTGGTCAGGGGTGAGGCTGCTCAGGGTGAGGTGAGGGCTGCTCAGGAGTGAGAGCTGGTCAGGGTAAAGGAAGGGCTGGTTAGGGCGCAGTGAGGGCTGGTCAGGATGAGGTGAGGGCCTGTCTGGGTGAGGTTAAATCAGGTCATGGAGAGGTGAGGGCTGGTATGGGGAGGTGAGGGCTGGTCTGGGTGAGGCGAGAGCTGGTCAGAGTAAGACGAGGTGAGGTGAGGGCTGGTCAGGATTGAATAAGGGTTGATCTAGGTAAGTGAGGGGTGGTCAGGGTTAGGTGAGGGCTGGACTGGGTGAGGTGAGGGCTGGACTGAGTGAGGTGAGGACTCTACTTAGTGAGGTGAGGGGCTGGACTAGGAGTAGGGTTGGAGGTGAGGGCTGACTGAGGTGAGGAGACTGGTAGGTGAGGGCTGCGGAGTGAGGGGGGTGAGGTGGAGGTTGAGTGGGTGGTGTTAGGCAGGGTAAGGTGGAGGCATGGGTAGGGATGAGGTGAAGGAGGGGAAGAGTAACTCATCAGAACATGCAGCCATGTTGTTGGCAATATGTCCCTTTATAGAGAGCGAAACGTTGCCCTACAACCTGCGTCCCTTCACTCTTACAGTCCTTGGTAAACGTAATTCCATTTCTTATCAATCATCTGTCTTATTTTATCACTCCTCTCTCCCCGATATATATTATTTCTCTACATCAATCGTATTATATACAGACAAGTATGTTAAAAAGACTCAATATAATATTTATGGCATTGTTTTGAGATGTTTCGCCCATCGGGAGGAAGTGATAAAGTTCCCAGTGGACAAAACATTATCTCAATAACACTCATGAACCACATAGCAAGTCTTATTAACATATCTTAATTCTCTCTTCATCTCCCTCCATCCCCACTTCCTCACTACTCTCCCTTTCCTTCATAATTATTATAATCATTCGTCTTAACTCACTCCTCTTATCAAACATCTTCTCTTACATCCATTATGCAATAACCGCGAACGAACGATGGAAGCTGCAAAATAACCACAGAGGGAGTTGAATTAGAGCTCTAGGCCTTTCGTGTTTGCAATCAAATCAACACATCATCAGGAACTTGTAATGTTGCAGAATAGAAATTGCAGATCGTAGATAACAGTCTCTGAATGAATCAGATTTCCTACTCTATTTATGCAACATTGCAAGCTCCTGATGATGTGTTGATTGCAACATGGAAGGCCTAGAGCTATCATTCAACTCCCCCTGTGTTATTTCACATCCTACATCCATAAAAGAAAAACTATCTAATGCTTATATAATTTCTGACCTTTCTCCCTTTCGTTCCAAATCGAAATACAACATTTTAGTATTCCTACCGGTCTCAAATCTCTCTCTCTCTCTTTTTTCTCCTTCCCTGGAAGTGTATGGAGGTGTGACACCCAGGTGGCGGCGCCTGTGAAAATCATATGTTGAATTTATCAACGTAAAGAACACTTTTTTTTATATGCCAGTTGTCGATACTGTGACACGCGTCCATTGAACACTATTACTTTTTTTAGTTCGTTCGCTGCCAGTTAAATATATCACAAAACCTAGAAGGAATTTCTGATTTATTGAAGCAATGTTTTACTCTTTCGATATTATACTTTTTGCCAGGAGGAATGTTTACTGGGAGAATAATGGCATTTCTGCACTAGCTATACGCTTGATCATTGTTGTATGTTGTTGTTGATGATGATGATGATGTTGTTGTTGTTGTTGTTGTTGTTGTTGTTGTTGTTGTTGTTGTTACTGTTATTATTATTAGTAGTAGTAGTAGCAGTAGTAGTAGTAGTAGTAGTGTAGTGGTGGTGGTGGTAGTAGTATAGTAGTGGTAGTAGTAGTGATAGTGTAGTAGTAGTAGTAGCAGTAGAAGTAGTATAGTATAGTAATAGTAGCAATAGTAGTAGTAGAAGTAGTAGTAATAGCCGTAATAGTAATAGTTATGGTAGAATAGTAGTATAGTAATACTAGTAGTAGTAGCAAAGATAGCAAATGAACGTAATGATGAATGGAAGGAGTCTGTGAAAAACTGTGTTCAAAATACTGGTGATCTCATAGCAGCTGAAGCCAAACATTGACATATTTACCAAGATCGTTTTAATTCAATTAATCGGTATCTCGGAAAAAAAAACAAAGCCCATGGGTCGCCCTTCTGCACGAGTCGGTGACGAGAAGCAGAACGCATTCGTGAAACTGAGTGATCACCTCGCAGTGACTGACGAGTGCCAATTTTCCTTGCATGATTCTGATGAAGGAGAGGAAAGTTAAGTTTCCACGTCGGCAGTGACATGAACACGACGAGCCAACACAACCCTGAGGGACCGCTACACACGAACTGGTAGTTTAGAACGCTTCAGAATATCCAAAAGTTCCTGCTCTAGCTGGCCGAGATATATCCCCAGCGTCTTTCTCACGATTACTGAATGGCCTCACTAAGACCAAATCATCAATGCCCAAAATTCCTAGATCAATGCAGATATCAATACACGTATTTCAACAGGTTTAGATACATGACACATAATTACTGGTGTCGCAGGTGTAACTCCAGGTACAGAAAATCCTGTTGAGCCTGAAATCTCCAGGTGCTCCTATATGAGATCTGTTCACTGATGTTGGTCATTTCAGTCACTGTCCCTTCATAATATGTGGTTAGTAGGTTTTTCTTCTGGTTCCTGTCTCAATTACACGTCCAAATTGTGCAGGGTTCATGCAGATGTCAGCGAGGAGGTAGATGTCAATAGCACATTACTGTTCATGAGAGTTACACGCATGATAAAGGAGCTGAAAAAGACTGAAGAGTATATGAGTTTCGTACACATACCCCAACCCAGTTAGATTTGGGAATCATGCGTATAATTGCAAGAACTGTTATGGCCCACATCTTGAAAGAGCCAGTTACACCTAGAGCGTCCTTTCCTCAAACTCCAAATCTTTGTTGATGTGGGTCACATATTAAAAAATGTCTGCCAGTACATACGCTAACATTGGTGACAGATATGTCTCATGTAGCCAACAACTATGAGATAACAGAATGTACTGTCTTGTTTGATGGCTACAATAGTGATACTATGTCACCCAAAGTTCTAACCCAGTGCATCGTGTAACTTAGAACGCCTCAGCTAAGATAGTATGTGCCACAGACACTATAGCTTCAACCTCACAGAAATAATTTCTGTTCAGTCGCAGCAATATGGTATGACTGCTTACTCATCTCATGCCATCTCATGCCATCTCTTGTCGGGACTGAAACGGTTAAATTTTATGTTTTTTAACAAAACCACAGGCAACATGAAACTACTCACGGGTATATTTTGAGCTAAACCAACATGCATAGCGTTCAAGATATCCAGCACACACTGCATGCTGTTATCGAGCCCCACATCCTCTTTGGTGTCGGGAGAAAGAAAGCTGTTTCTGTCCTGGAAGATGGAAAGGAGAATTGGGAAATGCTTGATTTTTTCAAAAGAAACCATATCCTGAATTTCGGCTTGAGCGTCATCCCCCTCCCCCCACTTCTGCTGGAGGAAAAAAAAAGCCATTCCAAGCAGGCATACATCTGCATGCAAGAGTGGTTGGTCAGTGATGGAGTGAAGGCGACAGACTGGGGTTGTGAACTCCAGAATAGTATGCTGTAGCCAGCTGAGACCAGCTGAGTTGTAGCACCTGATCGTGTTTTGCATATCGTCAGTTGTAAGTGTAAGAGTGGCGCTGTGCAAGACGTAAGTACCGTAAAGTAGGTTTAATTTGCACATCTATCTGCTCATCGTATTTGGGCAAACATGCACCGACACACCTCTTCCAATAGATTTTAAAAGCAGGGCTTTGAGTCTTTCCTCCAGAAACAAAATTGCATAAATTTGTTACCCCCCAAAACACTCACCTTCACACGTATGAATTTTAAAAAAAAAAAAAAAAAGTATTATCCAAATATCGCAACAAACTCCTGCAACGAATTATGTGTTTAATTCAATGTCATGTATTATGCCATGTATTATCACTAATATTTCCAGATAAAGTCCATGTTTTCAGTTACCACTGATAGTGCCAGTTAACACTGATAGTGTCAGTTAACACTAGTAGTTCCAGTTAACACTGATAGTGCCAGTTAACACTGATAGTGCCAGTTAACACTGATAGTGCCAGTTAACACTGATAGTGCCAGTTAACACTGATAGTGCATGTTAACACTGATAGTGCCAGTTAACACTGATAGTTCCAGTTAACACTGATAGTGCCAGTTAACACTCACAATGCCAGTTAACACTCATAACGCTAGTTAACACTAATAGTGTTAGTTAACACTGATAGTGCCAGTTAACACTGATAGTGCCACTTAACAATGATAGTGCCAGTTAACAATGATAGTGCCAGTTAACACTGGTAGTCCCAGTTAACACTCATAATGCCAGTTAACATTAATACTGCTAGTTAACACTAGCAGTGCCAGTTAACACTGGCAGTGCCAGTTAACACTTATAGTGCCAGTTAACGTTGATAGTGCCAGTCAACACTGGTAGTGCCAGTTAACACTCATAATGCCAGTTAACACGCATAGGGCCAGTTAACACTGACGCTGCCAGTTAACACTCATAGTGAAGTTAACCTACATAATACCAGTTAACACTCATTGTGCCAGTTAACACTCATAATACCAGTTAACACTCATAACGCCAGTTAACACTCAAAACGCTAGTTAACACTCATTGTGCCAGTTAACACTAACAGTGCCAGTTAACACTGACAGTGCCAGTTAACACTCACTGTGGCAGTTAACACTCATTGTACCAGTTAACACTTACAATGCCAGTTAACACTCATTGAGCCAGTTAACACTCATTGTGCCAGTTAACACTCATAATGCCAGTTAACACTCATAACGCCAGTAAACTCTCATTGTGCTAGTTAACACTCATTATGTCAGTTAACACTCATTATACCAGTTAACACTCATAATGCCAGTTAACTCTCATAACGCCAGTTAACTCTCATTGTGCCAGTTAACACTCATTGTGCCAGTTAAAACTCATTGTACCAGTTAACACTCATAATGTCAGTTAACACTCAAAATACCAGTTAACACTCATTGTGTAAGTTAACATTCATTGTGCCAGTTAACACTGACAGTTCCAGTTAACACTCATTGTGCCATTTAGCACTCATGGTGTCAGTAAACACTGACAGTGCCAGTTAACACTGACAGTGCTAGTTAACACTAACAGTGACAGTTAACAGTCACTGTGTCAGTTAACACTCATTGTACCAGTTAACACTCATAATGCCAGTTAATACTCATTGTGCCAGTTAACACTCCTTGTACCAGTTAACACTCATAATGCCAGTTAACACTCATTGTGCCAGTTAACACTCCTTGTGCCAGTTAACACTCATATAGCCAGTTAACACTCATTGTGCCAGTTAACACTCCTTGTGCCAGTTAACACTCATAATGCCAGTTAACACTCATTGTGCCAGTTAACACTCATTGTGCCAGTTAACACTCATTGTGCCATTTAACAGTGACAGTCTATCTGGAGGGCATTCCGGGGATCGACGTTCCCGCGGCCAGGTCTATGACCAGGCCTCCCGGTGGATAAGGGCCTGATCAACGAGGCTGTTACTGCTGGCTGCACGTAGTCCAACGTACGAACCACAGCCCGGCTTAACTGGCAGTTAATACTCATAATACCAGTTAACACTCTTGTTCCAGCTAACACTCACAATACCAGTTAACACTCAAAACGCCAGTTAATACTCATTGTGTCAATTAACACTCATAATGCCATTTAACACTCATAACGCCAGTTAACACTCAAATCGATAGTTAATACTCATTGTGCCAGTTAACACTGACAATACCAGTTAACACTCATTGTGCCAGTTAGCACTCATAATATCAATTAACACTCATTGTACCAGTTAACACTCATAATGCCAATTGACACTCAAAACGCCAAACACTCATTGTGCCAGTTAACACTTTTGGTGCCAGTTAACACTGACAGTGCCAGTTAACAGTCATTGTGCCAGTTAACACTAATAGTGCCTGTTTTGAAATAGAATATTTGTTTGCAGATAACACTTTGTCTCTGAGTGTCAGACTTGTGATTCTAGAGTTAAAAATCATGCACCCCAGGTTCTGACTCAAGGGTCTGAACTGGGTACATACTTCAGAGGAACGTAAGATAATTTGTGCAATTACTTTCTATTTTTCGGTCAGCTCTGTTTTGTATTTCAATTACATAAATTCAGTATTTCATACTTAAAAGGAAAACCCGCAAACATTGAAACAACCTTGCTTAATAAATAAAAGTAAAGTGTATTTTAGTATATTTTTATTGTAAAAATATCGCTGGTCCATGTGTCTATTAGGCATTAGCATCTTAGGGTGGCTCTGTAAAAACTAGCTGCCTAAAATGACACCTGACTTAGAATAAACAGACACAGTTTTAAGAATATAGGAACATAAGAGTGCGGCAGTGCTACTGACCCACGCTAGAAAGGTCAACTCACGCCCACCAGCACCCACTTTTGTATACCTGTCCAACCTATTTTTTTTTTAAAGTTACCAAATGTTCGCTTTCCAATAAAGCTACTTGTATGTTTGTTCCACTCACCCACAACTCTATTGCCAAGCCAGTGCTTTCCTTTATCCTTGATAAATCTCAATTTCTCCTTTATTAATCTATTGTTGTGAATGTTGGTTAAATATTTTCAGCACGCTATTTATATGTCCTTATTGATTACGGATTTCCATTTGTACACTTCTATGCCTTTCTAGCTTTCCAGCATATTTATGCTCATTTTGTAATGTAGAGACGAGAACCGAGCAGCATAATCTAAATGTGATCTAACCAAACGCTTATGAAGCTGAAGCATAACCTTTGGGTTTCTCTTATTTAAATTCTTAATATGAAGCCAAAATTTCTATTAACTTATTTGAGAACATTTATGCACTGTTGTCCTGGCTTTAGATTTCATATGGAATTTCCCAAGAGCTAAAGCAAGTGTAAATATTTCTTGTCCTCGTTAATAATTTGCGGTTTAGACGCATATCCCGCACGTTTGTCTTTTTCTCATGTGAAATATACTGTTGTACAGCAAAGCTACATGCTTCAAAAATTTAGAAATATATTGTGTTATCTGAATGTCCTTATCTCAGGCATTATGGGATGGTAATACCGGGCAAGGGGGCACACGATCAACGGATGGTTGGGGACCACTGCTTTCGAGTATCTTATCTCAGATCCAAGGACCCTCGTGTAAGTTACTGATTCCCAAATCCAAGGCCCACCAATTAAATGGAGTCTTGATCCTCATACCAGAATCGCCAGACAGGCAAGTTGCCGACCTACCTGATGGCTAACTCACTTCGAATGTGAAATTATTACTTGTCCAATAAGATTTTGGCAGAACACATGTGCACCAGTTCCGTATCTTTATTGTTAAAACGTTTCCCCTACACAGTAGGCTTCTTCAGTCAACTACAGAGGCAGCAGGTGTAGTAGTGAAATGAAAATGATGTAATCAGCCCATCAACCTTGGAAAAAAGTATTTGAAGTGGTCAGTCCCTCAGGCTGGAGAAGAGTTCAGCTCCATGGTGAGGAATGATATGAAACTTAAGCTTGTTGTTTGAGATTCGCTTGTACAAGATCTGGCCCGGCATCCTTAATGACTCCTCAGATGAAACCATCAGTGTAGCAGTGGATCGTGGTCGCACTTGCACTGACGTGGCCATTACGTCTTAACTTGACGGTAGCTCTACAGAGTGTGTTCTCTGGACTCTGGAACCTCTGGTAGGAGTGGGACAAGCCGTCACCTTGACATCTTCCAGCTTGCCAAGTGGAGTACCGCTTACAGCCCTATGGCGGGGGCAGCCATATAGCAGGGGCATGGAGAATGGAGTCTTAAATACTGTCGAAGGTGAGGTGGAAGATCTCGAAGACGTTGCAGGGGACGGGATTCGGTAGTAGAAGTAAGAAGGCAAGTCCTCTGGAATCCAACCCTTCTCATCATAACTAGTAGTTACGAGATGAAGTGTGGAATATGTCGTCGGTACCATAATACCTTTGTGCTATAATGTTTAAGTAGGCGAAACGTTTCAACAATAAAGATAACAAAATGTTGCATATGTGTCTTAATCAACAACTTGTCGGTATTTTATACCATTTTCAACATAACACTGGCAAGAGCAGCTGCACGAGAGGTCCTGGGCTTTGAAGTTTTTATTCTTCAATGTACAGCAGCGCCACAGCCAGCTGACAGGTGCGAGAGACGCGCACAGACTGATCGTAGTACTTTGAAGCTCCAAAGGGAAAAGGAATATGTCACATCAGCTAATGGAAGATCACGTTAATGGTGAGTGTGACCGTATAGCAACACTTGGGTGGTCATCAAGACACATAATGTACTGCAACACTTCGTTTGAAACTACGTTTCTCTTCCACATTATCTTTATTTCCGTTTGTCGGTTTTTTCCATTGTCTGTCTGCTTCATGCACTAACACAGTATCAATCCACGACAAATCTTTGCCTTCTCTTCCTCCTCACTTTCTCTGGTGTTGGCTATCCACTCTTCCATCAGTTGCTCGTACCTTTCTTTGCCCATCTCATTCTTTAAAATTCAGTGATTCTCAACCAGGGCTAAATTTACCCCTTGGGGGTAAAAAAATTACATGGTAAGGGGTAAATATCTGATGAACCTGATTATTTAATTTTGAATAATTTATTTTTTTCTGACCTTCTTCTTTTTGTCCCTTTACGATGGCGATAATTTTTTGTATGGAAGTGATGGGGTTAATGTAGAAATACATCAAGCCGAGGGGGTTGATGATGGAGGAAAAGTTGAGAATCCCTGCTAATTCATTAACTATCATCCGTATTAACACAATAAATGATGTACAGTACCAACAAGATGACGAATGAGATGAATGTGAAACATCTTTTATTTTTGAAGACTTTTGCCAATCAGTGTCTTTAACAGTTCAATACAGAGATGATATACGAAGACAGTAAAAGTTGAGGTGATCAGTCCCACAGCCAGGCAGCCGTTGTTTGTAGTCTTGACTTCAAGTCAGGACTGAAGTACTGAACACCAGCTGCTAGAGTGAAGGGCTGATTATCTTCATCTGTCTTCTGTTCATAGTTCGGCAAGACTGAGTGACTGATTACCTCGACTTCTATTGTCTGTGCATATCATCTCTGCAGGGTTTGCAGGTGTGTCAGATTCCTCAGTTTCCATCTGTATTTCCCACTGACATCCTTCTCCTTGTGCTTCATCTTCTGACTTTACTCTACCTTCTACGAAATAAAGCTAAGACACATCAGCCGCTTCTCTAGAATCAAGGACATTCACAAGGATTTCCTTCAATCTTCTCTCCACTAACAGACTCTCCACTAACAGACTCTCCACTAACAGACTCTCCACTAACAGCCTCTCCACTAACAGACTCTTTCCACTGTACACCTCACCACAACTTATATAATTTTATTTACTTCCAGAAATATGTATTGCATATCACTAATCCTCTCCCTACGCACAATTAACTGTTTCCTATTTTTTCTACATTCTCCTGGCACTTACAACATCTTCCACTAAGCTCTCCACACCAGCGTCTCCTTCGTTAGAATTAAGATATACCAACATTCAACATTCCATAAACTTTCATTTAACACATCCCAGAATCTATAAGCTTCCCTCACCTCCAGGTTAATAAAAACACTATGACTCCTCACATCCCGTTTTTAATCTAAACCCTCCAATTGTTTAGTTAATTTAGTATTGTTTCTCTCTATAACTGCTCATCCTACATTATTTCTACCCTTCATCAATTCTCGGTCTCTTATATACAACCAAATTAATTCCTTTAACTCCTACACATTCAAACTCTAATATTAATTATAACGATATTTCGATCAGAACTGGAACAGCCGAACTCTTTCATTAATAAAATTAGCAATCACATTATTCTTAACATTTATACCACATCCAAACACACTAAAACACGCATACCTCAAAGTTTCATTAGTTTCTCGTCTTATTAATTGCATACCCTAGTGGAAGGTTAACCAGCTCATTCATTCTAACAATTTAGTCGTCTGCAACATTCATGGCTCACATGGAAAGCAGTCTAATCAACTTTTCCCAAGTGGCTAAGACCTGGCTTTGAGAGAGACAGGCCAACACTACCTGACTTCGCTGCTGGAGAGCCACTCCTTCCTTTTATGCCAGTGATGGAATGGACCATCAAGGCTCTCGTGTGTAGCTCACTCAACTTGTAAATATAAAGATGTGTGTGTGTGTGTGTGTGTGTGTGTGAGTGAGTGTGTGGAGCGTAATATTGTGGTTCAGGATGGTAGAGGAATTTAATAAGTGAGAGAGGTGAAAGCAGCAGCAGCAGGATGGAGTGGGATTTGAGTGAAGGGAAACTAATGTTTGTGCCTTCTGAGGCAGTCAAGCCACCACTGAATCAGTCCAGCCCACAGTGAGACAGTCCAGCACTCATACAGACAGTCCGGCACCCAGTGAGACAGTCCAGCCCCCAGTGAAGCAGTCCAGCACTCATAGAGGCAGTCCAGCCCCCAGTAAGACAGTCTAGCCCCTAGTGAGACAGTCCAGCCCCCAGTGAGACAGTCCAGCCCCCAGTGAGACAGTCCATCACCCAGTGAAGAAGTCCAGCACTCATACAGACAGTCCAGCACCCAGTGAGACAATCCAGCACCCAGTGAGGCAATCCAGCACCCAGTGAGGCAATCCTGCACCCAGTGAGGCAGTCCAGAACCCACACCATCCACACACTTCAGTGAAGCAATCCAGAACCCATACCATCCACACACTACAGTGAGGCAGTCCAGAACCCACACCATCCACACACTACAGTGAGGCAGTCCAGAACCCACACCATCCATACACTACAGTGAAGCAGTCCAGAACCCACACCATCCACACACTTCAGTGAAGCAGTCCAGAACCCACACCATCCACACACTACAGTGAGGCAGTCCAGAACCCACACCATCCATACACTACAGTGAAGCAGTCCAGAACCCACATCATCCATACACTTCAGTGAAGCAATCCAGAACCCACACAATCCACACACTTCAGTGAATCAATCCAGAACCCACACCATCCACACACTACAGTGAAGAAATCCAGAACCCACACCATCCACACACTACAGTGCAGCAGTCCAGAACCCACACCATCCACGCACTACAGTGAAGCAGTCCAGAACCCACACCATCCACGCACTATAGTGAAGCAGTCCAGAACCCACACCATCCACACACTACAGTGAAGCAGTCCAGAACTTACACTATCCACGCACTACAGTGAAGCAGTCCATAACCCACACCATCCACGCACTACAGTGAAGCAGTCCAGAACCCACACCATCCACCACTACAGTGAAGCAGTCCAGAACCACACCATCTACACACTACAGTGCAGCAGTCCAGAACCCACACCATCCACACACTACAGTGCAGCAGTCCAGAACCCACACCATCCACACACTAGAGTGCAGCAGTCCAGAACCCACACCATCCACACACTACAGTGCAGCAGTCCAGAACCCACACCATCCACACACTACAGTGCAGCAGTCCAGAACCCACACCATCCACACACTACAGTGCAGCAGTCCAGAACCCACACCATCCACGCACTACATTGAAGCAGTCCAGAACACACACCATCCACACACTACAGTGCAGCTGTCCAGAACCCACACCATCCACACACTAGAGTGCAGCAGTCCAGAACCCACACCATCCACACACTACAGTGCAGGTCCAGAACCCACACCATCCACACACTAGAGTGAGCAGTCCAGAACCCACACCATCCACACACTACAGTGCAGAAGTCCAGTATTCACAGCCTCTGTCAAGAAAGGTCGTTACCTCACTGACAATGACTAATTACTAAGTATATCCATCAACTATCCACACCACACGCCGGCTATCTCGCCCTCAACTAAGGGTAAAAAAAGTGAAAATGATCCTACCGACTGGGCTGCGTTAAATATAAATATTTGTAATCTTAATATTACTTGGTAACACTTACCAGTATGTGATGGCTGATGTGTACTAATTGATTGGTACTGACACGGCCCCCTTGCTAGAAACTGGACCCACCAATTTCCCCGTGGGAATAAATATTAAAACCTAAGTGTTTACGATTATTGCGCAATTTCTAACACTGTTGCAGGTAATGCTGACTTACCTGGAGAACACCTGTGTGAAGGGGCTGCTGAAGCAGGTTCCTCACTGAGCTTCACAGTGATGAAATTCCTCATTCTTAAAGAGTCCATGACGAAGACTAATACCGCGTCTGGCCGAAATGAGCCTATGATTATGCGAATAAAATTTACGGTCTCGTAATTAATTAGGTGCCAGAATCATCGGGCGTTTTTATTCGATGTACCGACACAGGTCCAGCTAGCATCAGGGTCTTAAGCCTCAGAAGCCCGCCAGAGATTGAAAAAACATTACCTATATTAATACCTATGTTGTCACTTGAGGCCTGCAGTGACTGTAGGCCTCAAGTGACAACATATGTTACGCCTATATTCCAAATCTAACTTAATTCCCTAAACTACAATCTTAGGCTAGGTGCTAAGCTTACTAGTAGCAGACAACTAGCTAATCTTATGATTTAATTCGAAGGAGGATGCATAGTAATGCTGTTGTTCCTTGTGGTTGGTGAGGCAGTTACCAGGAGCCTTCCTCCCACCACACAACACCTAAACCATCATCTCACTCACCCTCACCACCTAAACCATCATCTCACTCACCCTCACCACCTAAACCATCATCCCACTTACCCTCACCACCTAAACCATCATCCCACTTGTAATGGTTCCTCATGTCCACTAACTGTATCTAGAATATGGAACTAGTTTCCAAGTTTTCCACACCATCCACACACTACAGTGTGACAGTCCAGCACTCACACCATCCACACACTGCAGTGAGACAGTCCAGCACTCACACCATCCACACACTGCAGTGAGACAGTCCAGCACTCACACCATCCACACACTACAGTGAGACAGTCCAGCACTCACACCATCCACACACTACAGTGAGACAGTCCAGCACTCACACCATCCACACACTACAGTGAGACAGTCCAGCACTCACACCATCCACACACTACAGTGAGACAGTCCAGCACTCACACCATCCACACACTACAGTGAGACAGTCCAGCACTCACACCATCAACACACTGCAGTGAGACAGTCCAGCACTCACACCATCCACACACTACAGTGAGACAGTCCAGCACTCACACCATCCACACACTACAGTGAGACAGTCCAGCACTCACACCATCCACACACTACAGTGGACAGTCCAACACTCACACCATCCACACACTACAGTGTGACAGTCCAACACTCACACCATCCACACACTACAGTGGACAGTCCAGCACTCACACCATCCACACACTAAGGTGACAGTCCAACACTACACCATCCACACACTACAGTGTGACAGTCCAACACTCACACCATCCACACACTACAGTGTGACAGTCCAACACTCACACCATCCACACACTACAGTGTGACAGTCCAGCACTCACACCATCCACACACTACAGTGTGACAGTCCAGCACTCACACCATCCACACACTACAGTGAGACAGTCCAGCACTCACACCATCCACACACTACAGTGAGACAGTCCAGCACTCACACCATCCACACACTACAGTGTGACAGTCCAGCACTCACACCATCCACACACTACAGTGTGACAGTCCAGCACTCACACCATCCACACACTACAGTGTGACAGTCCAACACTCACACCATCCACACACTACAGTGTGACAGTCCAGCACTCACACCATCCACACACTACAGTGTGACAGTCCAGCACTCACACCATCCACACACTACAGTGTGACAGTCCAGCACTCACACCATCCACACTACAGTGTGACAGTCCAACACTCACACCATCCACACACTACAGTGTGACAGTCCAGCACTCACACCATCCACACACTACAGTGTGACAGTCCAGCACTCACACCATCCACACACTACAGTGTGACAGTCCAGCACTCACACCATCCACACACTACACTACTGGATGCTCTGCTTCTTCATCACTCAGGTTAATCACCACTTCACGTGGCCAGTAAATGTATGAGTGACCTTGCACTTAACTAAAATCCTCACTCAACAATAGTAAACTAAACACAGAGGAGACATGATCACTGCATATATGATACTCAGAGGCATCAGTAATATGAATTACTATATTTATAGACAAGCGATATACCTGTAGGGCTCATACAGTGTCTGTGGAACTGTAGGCGATCAAGTATCATTCAAGGTATGGTAGTTAGAATTCAATAGACCAAGAGCCTGTCATCTTCAGAGCACCTCAACTCTCTCGAAGATTTATTAAGATGTAGATGCTTTATTTAAGAACTGGCACACACACACACACACACACACACACACACACACACACACACACACACACACACACACACACACACACACACACACACACACAAATACACACACATTCACAAAATACTGAGAGGAATCGACAAGGTAGACAGAGACAGGATCTTCCAGAGATGGGACACAGCAACAATCGGTCACAATTGGAAGTTGAAGACTCAGATGAGTCACAGGGATGTTAAGAAGTATTTCTTCGGCCATTGATTTCTCAGGAAGTGGAATAGTCTGGAAAGTGAGGTTGTGTAGGCAGGTACCATACATAGCTTTAAAAAAAGGTATGATTAAGCTCATGGAGCAGGGAGAGAGTGAACCTAGTGGCGACCAGTAAAGACTTGTATGCCAAGAGCTATGTCCGGACTCCTGCAACCACTATTAGGTGAGTACAATTACTTGAGTACACACACACACGCACACACGCACACTGCTAGAAGGCCTGCAAGAAGGCCTAGAACTCAGTTCCTCATAAGAGATTATTGCAAAACCTAGATGATCAGGCACGCATAACAGGAAAGGGACTGCAATGAATCAGAGAATACCTGACAGGGAGGCAACAACGAGTCATGGAACGTGACGAGGTGTGACGAGCGGGATTCCACAGGGGTCAGTCCTAGAACCATTGCTATTTTTGGTATATGTGAACGACATGACGGAATGGATAGACTCAGAAGTGTCCCTGTTTGCAGATGATGTGAAGTTAATGAGAAGAATTAAATCGGATGAGGATCAGATAGGACTACAAAGGGACCTGGACAGGCTGCAAGCCTGTTCCAGCAACTGGCTTCTGGAATTTAACCATATCAAATATAAAGTCATTAAGCTCGGGGAAGGGCAAAGAAGACAGCAGACATAATATAGGCTAGGTGGCCAAAGACTGCAAACCTCACTCAACGAAAAGGATCTTGGGGTGAGTTTAATACCGATCACATCTCCTGAGGCACACATCAACCAGATAACTGCTGCAGCATGTGGCCGCCTGGCAAACCTAAGAATAGCGTTCCGACACCTCAGTAAGGAATCGTTCAAGACTCTGTACACCATGTACGTCAGGCCTATATTGGAGAATGAAGCACCAGTTTGGAACCCACACCTGGTCAAACACGTCAAGAAATTAGAAATTAAAGGTTTGCAACAAGACTAGTCCCGGAGCTATGGGACATGCCCTGCAAGGAGAGGTTAAGAAAACTCGACCTGACGACACTGGAGGACAGGAGGAAAGGGAGGACATGATAACGGCATATAAAAATGCTGAGAGGAATCAACAAGGTGGACAGAGACAGGATATTCCAGAGATGGTACACAACAATAAGAGGTCACAGTTGGAAGTTGAAGGCTTAGGTGAACTACAGGGATGTTAGGCAGTATTTCTTCAGCCATAGAAGTATAATAGTCTGGAAAGTGAGGTAGTGGAGGCAGGTACCATACATAGCTTTAAGAAGAGGTATGATAAAGTTTATCACGACCATCAGGACAACATAATATCAATAGAATTGCAAAACAATATTAACTGTCCAAAACGTTATCAGCGGGATAACAGAACTATTAACGGGAACATTAAACGATATCAGAGGGATGGCAAAACGATATCAAGAGGACATATCGGCGGAGTACAAAATGACATCAACAGAACAAAGATAAACGCTATCAGCGGAGGACAAAACGATATCAAGAGGACAGTCATAAATTATGTCAACGGGAGGACAAGTATTACCAAGTTTAAGATCTGTTCTCACATTACACATCGGTTAAAAGCGAGTCATTAATGTGTGTGAGTGTCTGACCGGCTGGTGCAGCAGCAGCAGCAGCAGCACTGGTAGAAGCAGCGCTGGCGGTAGTAACAGCAGCTGTACCAGCAGTGTTGGCAGCAGCTACAGTGTTGGCAGCAGCAGGATCGACAGTATTAACAGACAACAACAGCATTTGCAGCAGCAGCAGTAAAACCAACAGTATTGGTAGAGACAGCAGCAACAACAACAAGAGCAGCAGAAGCAACAGTAACACAATAGGAACGGTGTTACCTTTTTGTCAACGGAGTTACCGTTTTGTCAACAGGAGTTACCTTTTTATCAACGGAATTACCGTTTTGTCAACGGAATTACCGTTTTGTCAACGGAATTACCGTTTCGACAATAGGAGTTACTATTTTGTCAACAGGAATTACCATTTTGTCAACAGGATTACCATTTTGTCAACAGGAATTACCGTTTTGTCAATATGTTACGGAGTTTGAAATCGCAAGAATGTGCCACACCGCGGTGGAATGGGGAGGTAATCAGGTTTTGATCCCAGGAAGGGAAGCAAGAGGAGAAGGAGGAGGAGAGAGGGGCATCTCCAGTTACTTGGATCAAGAGTCCTTCAGCAGCATCAAAGAAATACCAAAGTTGCTGATGAACTTACCTGGGCAAGGTGAGGCAGGTACCTTCCTGTCTGAGTACCTCAGAACTCTTCCCGAGTGACCTTTAAATAGTAGCCTTGATGCAGGAGAGCAGCCTTGATGCTGGAGACCAGTCCTTGATGCTGGAGAGCAGCCTTGATGCTGGAGAGCAGCCTTGATGCTGGAGAGCAGCCTTGATGCTGGAGAACAGCCTAGACGCTGGAGAGCAGCCTTGATGCTGGAGAGCAGCCTTGATGCTGGAGAGCAGCCTTGATGCTGGAGAGCAGCCTTGATGCTGGAGAGCAGCCTTGATGCTGGAGAACAGCCTTGACGCGGGAGCAGCCTTGATGCTGGAGACAGCCTGATGCTGGAGAGCAGCCTTGATGCTGGAGACAGCCTGAGCTGGAGAGCAGCCTTGATGCTGGAGAGCAGCCTTGATTCTGGAGAGCAGCCTTGATGCAGGAGAGCAGCCTTGATGCAGGAGAGCAGCCTTGATGCAGGAGAGCAGCCTTGATGCTGGAGAGCAGCCTTGATACTGGAGAGCAGCCTTGATGCTGGAGAGCAGCCTTGATGCTGGAGACAGCCTGAGCTGGAGGCAGCCTTAGCGGAGAGCAGCCTTGATGCAGGAGAGCAGCCTTGATGCTGGAGAGCAGCCTTGATGCTGGAGAGCAGCCTTGAGTGGCAGCTGAGAGCGAGGCACTTGATGCTGGAGAGCAGCCTTGATGCTGGAGAGACAGCCTGAGCTGGAGAGCAGCCTTGATGCTGGAGAGCAGCCTTGATGCTGGAACAGCTGTAGCGAGCAGCCTTGATGCTGGAGAGCAGCCTTGATGCTGGAGAGCAGCCTTGATGCTGGAGAGCAGCCTTGATGCTGGAGAGCAGCCTTGATGCTGGAGAGCAGCCTTGATGCTGGAGAGCAGCCTTGATGCTGGAGAGCAGCCTTGATGCTGGAGAGCAGCCTTGATGCTGGAGAGCAGCCTTGATGCTGGAGAGCAGCCTTGATGCTGGAGAGCAGCCTTGATGCTGGAGAGCAGCCTTGATGCTAGATAGCAGCCTTGATGCTGGAGAGCAGCCTTGATGCTGGAGAGCAGCCTTGATGCTGGAGAGCAGCCTTGATGCAGGAGAGCAGCCATTGAGCAGAGAGAGCAGCCTTGATGCAGGAGAGCAGCCTTGGTGTGGGAGAGCAGCCTTGATGTAGGGAGACAGCCTGATGGAGACAGCCTTGATGCAGGAGAACAGCCTTGATGCAGGAGAGCAGCCTTGATTGGGAGAGCAGCCTTGATGCAGGAGAGCAACCTTGATGCAGGAGAAAGCCTTGATGCAGGAGAGCAGCCTTGATGCAGGAGAGCAGCCTTGATGCAGGAGAGCAGACTTGATGCAGGAGAGCAGCCTTGATGGGAGAGCAGCCTTGATGTAGGGGAACAGCCTAGATGTAGAACAGCCTTGATGCAGGAGAACAACCTTGATGCAGGAGAGCAGCCTTGGTGTAGGAGAGCAGCCTTGATGCAGGAGAGCAGCCTTGATGCAGGAGAGCAGCCTTGATGCAGGAGAGCAGCCTTGATGCAGGAGAGCAGCCTTGGTGTGGGAGAGCAGCCTTGATGCAGGAGAGCAACCTTGATACAGGAGAGCAGCCTTGGTGTGGGAGAGCAACCTTGATGCAGGAGAACAACCTTGATGCAGGAGAACAACTTTGATGCAGGAGAGCAACCTTGATGCAGGAGAACAGCCTTGATGTAGGAGAGCAGCCTTGATGCAGGAGAACAGCCTTGATGTAAGAGAACAGCCTTGATGCAGGAGAGCAGCCTTGATGTAGGAGAACAGCCTTGATGTAGGAGAACAGCCTTGATGCAGGAGAGCAGCCTTGATGCAGGAGAGCAGCCTTGATGCAGGAGAGCAGCCTTGATGCAGGAGAACAGCATTGATGTAGGAGAACAGCCTTGATGCAGGAGAACAGCCTTGATGCAGGAGAGCAGCCTTGATGCAGGAGAGCAACCTTGATGCAGGAGAGCAGCCTTGGTGTGGGAGAGCAGCCTTGATGCAGGAGAACAACCTTGATGTGAAGAGCAGCCTTGATGTAGAAGAGCAGCCTTGATGTAGGAGAGCAGCCTTGATGTAGGAGAGCAGCCTTGATGTAAGAGAACAGCCTTTATGTAGATCAGCCTTTATGTAGGAGAGCAGCCTTGATATCGAAGAACAGCCTTGATGTAGAAGAAAAGCCTTGAGGTAAGAGAACAGCCTTTATGTAGGAGAGCAGCCTTTATGTAGGAGAGCAGCCTTGATGTAGGAGAGCAGCCTTGATGTGGAAGAGCAGCCTTCATGTAGGAGAGCAGCCTTGATGTAGAAGAACAGCTTTGATGTAGAAGAGCAGCCTTGATGTAGGAGAGCAGCCTTGATGTAGGAGAGCAGCCTTGATGTAGAAGAGCAGCCTTGATGTAGAAGAGCAGCCTTGATGTAGGAGAGCAGCCTTGATGTAGGAGAGCAGCCTTGATGTAGGAAAGCAGCCTTGATATCGAAGAGCAGCCTTGATGTAGAAGAAAAGCCTTGATGTAAGAGAACAGCCTTTATGAAGGAGAGCAGCCTTTATGTAGGAGAGCAGCCTTGATGTAGGAGAGCAGCCTTGATGTAAGAGAACAGCCTTTATGTAGGAGAGCAGCCTTTATGTCTGAGAGCAGCCTTGATGTAGGAGAGCAGCCTTGATGTAGAAGAGCAGCCTTGATGTAGAAGAGCAGCCTTGATGTAAGAGAACAGCCTTTATGTAGGAGAGCAGCCTTTATGTAGGAGAGCAGCCTTGATGTAGGAGAGCAGCCTTGATGTAGAAGAGCAGCCTTGATGTAGGAGAACAGCCTTGATGTAGGAGAGCAGCCTTGATGTAGGAGAGCAGCCTTGATGTAGGAGAGCAGCCTTGATGTAGGAGAGCAGCCTTGATGTAGAAGAGCATCCTTGATTCAGGAGGGGCAGCCTTGATGCAGTAGAACAGCCTTGATGTGGGGGAGCCCTCTTGATGTGGGAGCAGCCTTGATGTAGGAGAGCACTCTTGATGAGGAGAGCAGCCTTGATGTAGAAGCAGCCTTGATGGAACTCTTGCAGGTGTGATAATATATATAAAATGATCAACCTGAAAATACTGAAGGTCAACTTTCTGATTCCCCTTCCCCCTCATCTAGCCTGTTCTCCTGATTCCTTCCCATCATCTAGCCTGTCTTTTAAAAGGGGAAAAACCAAAAAAAAACCCCTTTTTTTTAAAAATCCCCAAAAATTGTTTCCCATCAAAAAAGGAATCTTTATTTTTATCAAACCCGGGGGTTTTATCAAGCGTTTTTCCATCAGGGGGGCCCCCCCTACCAGGTTTTCTCCCATCAAGGTGCCCCCCTCCCCTTTTCCCCCATCCCAAGGTGTTCTCCAAACCCTTTTCCCCCCTTTTCCCCCCAGGCTTTTCATCCAAGGTTTTCCCCACCATCCCGGTCCTCCCCCCTTTTGGGGTTTTTCCCCAAAGGGGCCCCCCATCAGGGGTGTTCCCCCCCTTTTTATCAAAAGGTGCCCCTCAGGCTGTCTCCCATCAAAGGGTGTTCTCCATTAAAGGGCCCTCCAGGCCCCTTTTTCCCAAAACCCAAAAGGTGTTCTCAACTGTTCTTCCCCCGCAAAAGGTGTCTCTAAAGGTCCTCCCATCAAGGTGCTCTTTCCCTCAGGCTTGTTCCCCCCTCAGGCCCCCCGTTCCCACCCTCAGGGGGGGGTCCTCCAAAGGCCCCTCCCTCAAGGCTTTTCCCCACCAAAAGGCCCCCTTTTTCCCACGGTTTCTCAAAATTAAAAAAGGCCCTTTTTTCCAGGGGCCCCCCTTTTTTTTCCCAAATCAAGGGGCTTTCTGCCCCCCCCGGGTTTTCCCCCAATGCTCTTCCAAAAGGTTTTCTCCCATAAAAGGTGCTCTCCTCATAAGGGCCCACAACTGTCTCCGCCAAGGTTTTCCCCCATCAAGGTGTTTTCCCATCAGGGCCTCCGAAAGGGGCTCCCATAACTTTTCCCCCAAACTTTCTCCCCCATCAAAAATTTCCCCCCTTTTTCCCATAAGGCTGCTCTCCCACATAAATTTTTTTCCCATGGTTTTTAAAACAAAAGGTTTCTCCCCAAAGGCCCCTCCTCACGGGGTGCTCTCCCCATCAAAGGGTGTCTCCCATCAAAGGTGCTCCACATCAAGGCTGTTTTCCCCCATCAAAGGGTGCTCTCCCCAAAGGGTGCTCTCCTCTCAATTTTTCATCAAAGCTGTTCTTACAAAGGCTGTTTTCCTCATAAGGCTGCTCTTCACAAGGCTGCCCCCTCCCCCGGGCCCACATAAGGGGCCCCCGCAAAGGCTGTTCTCTTTTTCAAAAGGTTTCTCCCCATCAAAGGGTGTTCTTCGTTTATCAAAGGGTGCTCTCCCATGGGGGTTCCCCACAAGGCTGTTTTCCCATCAAGGCTTTTTCCTACATCAAGGCTTTTTCCTACATCAAGGGTGCCCCCCATCAATGCTGCTCTCCTACATCAAGGCTGTTCTCCCGCATCAAGGCTGTTCTCCTACATAGAGGCTGCTCTCCTACATCAAGGCTGCTGTAAAATCAAAGGCTCTCTCCTACATCAAGGCTGTTCTACATCAAGGCTGTTCTCCTACTTCAGGTTGCTCTCCCCACCAAGGCTGCTCTCCTGTATCAAGGTTGCTCTCCTGCATCAAAGGGTCTCTCCCCACCCAAAGGGTGCTCTCCCGCATCAAAGGGTTTCTCTCCTGCATCAAAAATTTTCTCCCGCATCAAAGGGTTTTTCTCCTGCATCAAGGCTGCTCTCCCCCACCCAAGGCTGCTCTCCTGCATAAAGGCTGCTCCAGCTCGGGGCTGGGTCTCCAGCATAAAGGCTGCTCTCCTGCATAAAGGCTACTTTTAAAGGTCATGGAAGAGTTCTGGGGTCTAGACAGGAAGTACCTGCCTCACCTTGATAAGTTAAAGCAACTTTGGTATTTCTTTGATGCTGCTGAAGGACTCTTGACCCAAGTAACTGGGATCCCCCTCTCTCCTCCTCCTTCTCCTCTTTCTTCCCCTTCCCGGGGTAAAACCTGATTACCCCCCCATTCCACCGCGGGTTTGGGACATTCCGATTTCAAACTCCGTAACAATTGACAAAAAAGGGAATTCCTGTTGACAAAATGGTAACTCCGTTGACAAAATGGTAATTCCTGTTGACAAAATGTAACTCCTTTGCAAACGGTAATTCCGTTGACAAAAGAATTTCCCTTGACAAAAGGTAATTCCGTTGAAAAAAGGGAACTCCTGTTGACAAAACGGGAACTCCGTTGACAAAGGTAACACCGTTCTTTTTGTGTTACTTTGCTTCTTTCTTGTTGTTGCTGCTGTCTCTACCAATACTGTTGGTTTTACCTTTCTGCTGCCCCAAAACTTTGTTGTCTGTAATACTGTCGTCCCGAACCCGCTGCCACACTGCTGGTACAGTCTGTTACACCCCCCGGGTGCTTCTCCGTGCTGCTGCCCTGCTGCTGCCCGCCCGGGCAGACACTCCCCACATTTGACTCGCTTTTAACCGTGTGTAATGTGAAAACAGATCTTAAACTTAAAAACTTGTCCTCCCGTTGACAAATTTATGACTGTCCTCTTGATATCGTTTTGTCCTCCGCTGATAGCGTTTATCTTTGTTCTGTTGATGTCTTTTGTACTCCCCGGGTATGTCCTCTTGATATCGTTTTTCCATCCCTCTGATATCGTTTAATGTTCCCGTTAATAGTTCTGTTATCCCGCTTTTTAAGTTAATATTGTTTTCAAATTTTTTGTATTATGTTGTCCCATGGTCGTGATCATCTACCTCTTCTTAAAGCTATGTATGGTACCTGCCTCCCCTACCTCACTTTCCAGACATTATCTTCTTGCTGAAGAAAACTCTAACATCCTGTAGTTCACCTAAGCCTTTTCCCCCAAATGTGACCTCTTATTGTGTACCCTCTTGAATATCCTGTCTCTGTCCACCTTGTTGATTCCTCTCACATTTTTTTTAAACCGTTATCATTCCTCCCCCCTTCCCCCCTGTCCTCCAGTGTCGTCAGGTCGGTTTTCTTAACCCTCCTTGCAGGACCCCGTC
>WNWK01019389.1:0-7500 GCA_009830355.1 Cherax destructor
GGGAAGGTCCCGCCAGCCTCCACGCCACCACACGGCAGGGAAGGTCCCTGCCAACATTCCGGTCGGATTTCCTCGCCAGACTATTTCCTCTACGCCTGCGAAATAACACGTCAACTACTGTTGCAATAGTACCTCTCCTGTTGCAGTAGTACCTCTCCTGTTGCAGTAGTACCTCTCCTGTTGCAGTAGTACCTCTCCTGTTGCAGTAGTATCTCTCCTGTTGCAGTAGTGCCTCTCCTGTTGCAGTATTAACTCTACTACTGTTGCAGTAGTGCCTCCACTGTTGCAGTAGTGCCTCCACTGTTGCAGTAGTACCTCTCCTGTTGCTACACAGCCATCCTTGTACACAACCATCCTTGTTACAGAACCATCCTTGCTACACAACCATCCTTGCTATACAACCATCCTTGTACACAACCATCCTTGTACACAACCATATTTGCTACAGAACCATCCTTGGTACACAGCCATCCTTGCTACACAACCATCCTTGCTATTCAACCATCCTTGCTACACAACCATCCTTGCTACACAACCATCCTTGTTACACAACCATCCTTGCTTCACAACCATCCTTGCTTCACAACCATCCTTGCTACACAATCATCCTTGCTACACAGCTATACTTGCTACACAGCCATCTTTGTACACAACCATCCATGCTACACAACCATCCTTGTTACAGAACCATCCTTGCTACAGAACCATCCTTGTACACAACCATCCTTGCTATACAACCATCCTTGCTACACGACCATCCTTGTTACAGAACCATCCTTGTTACAGAACCATCCCTGCTACACAACCATCCTTGCTACACAATCATTCTTGCTACACAGCCATCTTTGTACACAACCATCCATGCTACACAACCATCCTTGCTACAGAACCATCCTTGTACACAACCATTCTTGCTATACAACCATCCTTGCTACACAACCATCCTTGTACACAACCACCCATGTACACAACCATCCTTGCTACACGACCATCCTTGTTACAGAACCATCCTTGTTACAGAACCATCCTTGATACAGAACCATCCCTGCTACACAACCATCCTTGTACACAACCATCCTTGTACACAACCATCCTTGCTATACAACCATCCTTGCTACACAACCATCCTTGTACACAACCACCCTTGTACACAACCATCCTTGCTATACAACCATCCTTGCTACACAACCATCTTTGTTACAGAACCATCCTTGTTACAGAACCATCCCTGCTACACAACCATCCTTGTACACAAACATCCTTGCTATACAACCATCCTTGCTACACAACCATCTTTGTTACAGAACAATCCCTGCTACACAACCATCCTTGTACACAACCATCCTTGCTATACAACCATCCTTGCTACACAACCATCCTTGTACACAACCATCCTTGCTATACAACCATCCTTGCTACACAACCATCCTTGTACACAACCATCCTTGCTATACAACCATCCTTGCTACACAACCATCTTTGTTACAGAACCATCCTTGTTACAGAACCATCTCTGCTACACAACCATCCTTGTACACAACCATCCTTGCTATACAACCATCCTTGCTACACAACCATCTTTGTTACAGAACCATCCTTGTTACAGAACCATCCCTGCTACACAACCATCCTTGTACACAAACATCCTTGCTATACAACCATCCTTGCTACACGACCATCCTTGTTACAGAACCATCCTTGTACACAACCATCCTTGTTCCAGAAACATCCATACTACACACTACAACATTGTTACACAAGTCTCTCTGCCCACTTCAGAATGAAACCTCTTTTCCCATACACCCCATACTCCTGCAAGTCACTAGGGTGAATGGAGTGGGTGACCCACTCCATTCACCCACACCTTATACATCTAATCACTAAGGTACCCAGGAGCAGCATGGTCACCTAGCCTCTACTGACACCACCTGTCACACCCACCCTCAGATAAGACCCAACACTTGAAGCATATCTCCTGTCTGCCCTACGCTTCGTCACCCTCCTACCCACACACACACATACACACACACACACACACACACACACACGCCCTGATGGCATGGTGGCTAGTGTTTGCTTCACGCACGGAGGGCCCGGGTTCATTCCTGGCGGGGCCGAAACATTTCGAAGGTTTCGTTAACACACACATACAACAGGCCTAGTGTCTAATCGACATGTGCCTAGGACAAAATGGTAACTAACTAACTAACACACAAACACACACACAATACACGCACACAGATATATCATACAGATACTTCTCATACTGGTATCTCCACCACCTTAAGTATTATGTCTCACTTAAGTAAAACAAATAAGAAGCCTCCTGACCTTCTTCCTGCCAGCTGCACAGAAGCCTCCTGACCTCCTTCCTCCCAGCTGCCAGAAGCCACCTGACCTTCTTCCTGCCAGCTGCACAGAAGCCTCCTGACCTTCTTCCTGCCAGCTGCACAGAAGCCACCTGACCTTCTTCCTGCCAGCTGCACAGAAGCCTCCTGGACTCCTTCCTGCCCACTGCACAGAAGCCTCCCTCCTTCCTCCCAGCTGCACAGAAGCCTCCTGACCTTCTTCCTCCCAGCTGCACAGAAGCCCTCCTGGACCTCCTTCCTCCCAGCTGCACAGAAGCCTCCTGACCTTCCTGCCAGCTGCACAGAAGCCTCCTGACCTTCTTCCTGCCAGCTGCACAGAAGCCTCTGACCTTCCTTCCTCCCAGCTGCACAGAAGCCACCTGACCTTCTTCCTGCCAGCTGCACAGAAGCTTCCTGACCCTCCTTCCTGTCAGCTGCACAGAAGCCTCCTGACCTTTCCTGCCAGGTAAGAAATCCAACGTGCTTCAGAGAACACTGAAGTGCTTCATGGAGAACACTGCATGTGCTTCATGGAGAACACTGCATGTGCTCCATGGAGAACACTGCATGCTTCGTGGAGAACAGACTGGGAAAAATCTTGAATATCTCCTCAGATTTTATAAGTTACCCTGTGGCGTCCCCTGATGAGGCACCTGGAAGTATTACTCATTCATCTGACCTGATGATCTGAAATGATGACCTGAAATAATGACCTGAGATGATGACCTGACCTAATACCATGGCATGATGACCTGACATGACCTGACCTGATAATCTGACATGATGACCTGACATAATGACCTAGCACGATGACTTTACACACACACGGGGCCAGGAGCTATGAATCGACCCCTGCAACTACAATTAGGTGAGGTGAGTACACACGCGCACACACAAACACACACACACACACGTACGCACACACACACACACGTACACACACAAAGACATACACACACACAAGCACACACAAACACAAGCACACACACACACGCACATACATACACACACACACCAATAAAAACACACACACACACACGCACGCACACACACACACATGACTCGACCCCTGCAACCACAACTAGGTGAGTACACACGCACACACACACACACGCACACACACACACACACACACAAACACACACACACACACACACACGCACGCACACACACACACACACGCACATACACACGTACACACACACACAAAGCACATACACACACAAGCACACACACACACACGCACACACAATACAACGCACACACACACACGCACACACGCACACGCACACACACACAAACGCACACACACACACACACACACACACACACATACACACACACACACACACGGGTTTAGGCACTGTAGAGCTGAGTAGAGTATCATAACTTTTAGATTTACTAGTATTAGTAAATATAAGTAAATATAAATATAAGTATTAGTAAATAGAAGTGAGGAGTATTTTCTGGGACACAAACATAGATGCGTGGGCATACAAACACAGCACAAGGGTTTCACACCTTCTGAAAGCTGATATGACACATCCTCTCTCCCTCCCTCTTAAACCATATACACACACACATACATACAATAATAATCCATACATACAATAATAATTCAACTGATAGTAATTTTAAGCTCACATAGACAGTGACAAGGAAACCAAGGGATTGGGTACATTGGCAGTACATACGTGGGTACATAAGGACAGTAAGGATACATAACGACTAACGTGGGTAGACAGCCCCCTACCACCATTCCCCTGCCTCTATCACCTCCCCTCACTCATCCCCTCTCCCCTTCCCAGACCTTTCCGCTCTTCCACCCACCCACTTCCCTACACTCTCACTCTACCTCTCACTCTACCTCACACACTCCCTTGCCCCTGACTCTCTCCCCTCTCTTACACTCTCACACTCACACACTCTCCATTCAATCTCTCCCTCTCACACACTCACTATCTCACACACTATATCCCCATCTCTCTCTTCCCACCTCTCTCTCTCTCCCCTATCTCCCCTCTTGCCCCATCTCTCTCCCCATCTCTCTCTCTCCCTCTCCCCAGCTCTCCCTCTCTCATCTGTCTCCCCATCTCTCTCCCTCTCCCCATCCATCTCTCCCCAGCTCTCCCTCCCTCCCCAGCTCTCCCTCCCTCCCCATCTCTCCCTCTCTTATCTCTCTTTCTCTACCCTTCCCTCCCCCTTCTCCTGGTCCCCGAATCCTCTCTCTCTCTCTCTCTCTCTCCCCACCTCTGCATATCTCTCCTCCACCCTTCTCCCTCTAGTCCCCAAATCATCTCTCTCTCTCTCCCCCATCTCTCTCCCTCTACCCATCCCTCTTTCCCATCTCCCTCCCCCATCTCTCCCTCTCTTCTTATCTCACTTTCTCTACCCTTCCCTCCCCCTCCTAGTCCCCAAATCCTCTCTCTCTCTCCCCACCTCTGCATATCTCTCCTTCTCCACCATTCCCTCCCCCTTCTCCCTCTAGTACCCAAATCCTCTCTCCCCCATCTCTACCTGTCTCCCTTCTCTCTCTAGTCCCCTAATCCCCCTCTCTCTCTGTATCTACCTCTCCCTTCCTCTTGCACTCCCCAAAAAAAAAAAAAAAAAAAAAAAAAATGGTGGTAGGACTCGCAGGACCCAGGGTCCAGAGGAGAACGGCTCTGGTAAGGAAGAATGGATGAAAGAGCAGTGCAAAAGGATGGAACAAGAGTGGGAGAGAAAACTAGGAAGCTTTCTGCAAAGATGGAGAGAGGCTTTCTGTGAAACTGGAAAGAGGTTGGAGGAGGAGAAGAAGAACTGGGAGGCACAAGCTGAAGATGCAGTAGCCAGGATAAGGGGCCTAGAAGATGAGGTAAACAGGCTGAAGCAGGTTACAGGGTATTGACCAGTAAAGACACAGCATCAAGGGGCCCATCGGGAAGGAAGATGTAACTTACGCTATGGCCGTATCTGCCTACCAAGCAGGGCCAAGGAGCGAAGAGGGTGAGCAGCTGAGGCAGGTGGAGAGGGGAATAGGCAAATGCAGAGGAACGATCATGCCACCAAGAGCAACAGGAAAAAAGAAGGGAGAAACAGGAGCCTGAGCTGCAGAGGGAAAGGCAATGGGAGGAGGAGGGGCAAAGGCAGTGTTTATTCATGGGCTGAAGGAGAGTGAGGGAAGGACACACACTGAAAGACGGCAGGCAGAAAGAAAGGAGATTGAGAGCATACTCAAAGAAATAGGTGAAGAAGACATGTCGAGATTGTAAATTTTCAGAGAATAGGGGGTACTCGAAGGAGAAAACGACCGCTCAAGCTGATTCTCAGGACAGAAACAGAGAGAGCAGAATCCTCCAAGAGAAACCACGATTGAAGGAAACGGAAGAATACAGGAGGGTGTTCCTAGACCGGGACAGAACAAAAACAGAACGACAGCAGCTGAGGGAGAGGACACAAAGGCGAAAGGAGCGAGGAGGAGGGACAAGGACAGAATCAGTAGAGGACAACCAGAGCAGGGCGGAGCAACAAGAACAAGCACACACAGAACCATCCCAAACACCCAACAACCAAGCACACTATCCCAACACAAACTACAACCAACAATCTCAGCCCCCACCCAACACTCCACTATAGAATCCCACAGTACACCACCAGGTCCCCCACCCTCACAGACCCCCAAAACACAGTAGTAGAAAAACTGAAGGTATGGTACACCAATGCTGATGGAATAACAAATAAGTGGGAGGAGTGGCACGAAAAGAGTCAAAGAGGCATCACCGGACATAATAGCTCTCACAGAAACCAAGCTCACAGGTATGATAACAGATGCCATCTTTCCAATGGGATACCAGATCCTGAGGAAAGACAGGGGGAACAGAGGGGGTGGGGGAGTGGCACTGCTGATCAAAACCGTGGGATTTTGACGAGATGGAGAGAGGAGACGGAGGAGAAGCTGGGGATTACATAGTAGGGATGCTACAGTCTGGAGGTCCCAAGGTGGTAATTGCAGTGATGTATAACCCACCACAGAACAGCAGGAGGCCAAGGCAAGAGTATGATGAGGTAACAGAGCGATGATTGACACTCTGGCAGAAGTGGCCAGAAGGGCTCGCGCGAGCGGGGCGAAGCTACTGATCATGGGTGACTTCAACCATAAGGAAATTGATTGGGAGAACTTGGAGCCACATGGGGCCAAGAAACGTGGAGGGCTAAGATGCTGGAGGTGGTACTGGAAAATCTCATGTACCAACACGTAAGGGGACACTACCAGAGAGAGAGGAAATGACGAACCAGCGAGACTGGACCTAGTATTCACCCTGAGTAGTGCAGATATTGAGGACATCACTGAAGCCCCCTTGGGGCCAGTGATCATATGGTTCTAAGTTTCGAATACATAGTAGAGTTACAAGTGGAGGGGAAGCAGGAAGGGCTGCACATTTGAAGCCAAACTACAAGAAAGGGGACTATGTGGGCAGAGGAACTTCCTGCACAGAGTTCAGTGGGACAGAGAGATGGCAGGGAAGTCAGTAGACGAGATGATGGAATATATGACAACAATTTGCAAGGAAGCTGAGGAGAGGTTTATACCCAAGGGTAACGGGAAAAGCGAAAAAGACAGGATGAGCCCATGGTTCACCCAAAGGTGCAGGAAGCCAAAACCAAGTGTGCAAGGGAATGGAAGAGGTACAGAAGGCAAAGAACCCCGGAGAATAAGAGAGCAGTCGTAGAGCCAGAAATGAATATGCACAGATCAGAAGGGAGGCCCAAAGACAGTACGAGAATGACATAGCAGCGAAAGCCAAATCTGACCCAAAGCTGCTGTACAGCCACATCAGGAGGGAACAACAGTCAGGACCAGGTGATCAGGCTGAGGAAGGTAGGAGGGAGGTCACAAGAAATGACCGGGAAGTGTGTGAGAGCTCAACATGAATTCAAGAGGTGTTCACAGAGGAGATAGAAGGGCCTCCAGAAAGGAGGAGAGGTGGGTACACCATCAAGTGCTGGACACAATACACACAAATGAGGAGGAAGTGAAGAGGCTACTAAGCGAGCTAGATACTTCAAAGGCGATGGGGCCAGATAACATCTCTCCATGGGTCCTGAGAGGGAGCAGAGGAGCTATGTGTACCCCTAACAACGATCTTCAACACATCTATCGAAACAGGGCAAC
>WNWK01019389.1:12500-37916 GCA_009830355.1 Cherax destructor
TCAGTATCTTGAGCATCAGTATCTTGAGCATCAGTATCTTGAGCATCAGTATCTTGAGCATCGTATCTTGAGCATCAGTATCTTGAGCATCAGTATCTTGAGCATCAGTATCTTGAGCATCAGTATCTTGAGCATCAGTATCTTGAGCATCAGTATCTTGAGCATCAGTATCTTGAGCATCAGTATCTTGAGCATCAGTATCTTGAGCATCAGTATCCGCATAAAAGGTCTTTAGTAACTTTAATATCCTACCAACTATTCCATACATTTGCAACATCTACCACATTCCTCTTCTATCTCGCCCTCTCACATGTATTATCTAAACCCATAAAGAATAAGAAGGCCCAACACCGTGACTGATACACAGTGTGTATCAATGTGTATCAATGTGTATCAATGTGTATCAGTGTGTATCAATGTGTATCAGTGTCTTTCCTCTGCCTTCCATCATCCTCAGGTCTGATTTCTTTCCTAGAGTCAAATTCCTTCTCTTCTTTCATGTCTGTAATGAATATTTAGAAAATATTAGTCTTAAAGAGTAAGCCGAATAAGTCACAATACAGTTCCAAGAACAATTCAGAACATCAATAAAGAGCGAGACGAAACTTATGCAATAAAATACATTTTGGTATCTAGTAACTCTATTGTAAACTTTGATGAGTTTTTCTGGGGTTTGTTGTTAAATTGTTGTTCTCATTTTCAATGTTCCTGAATACGAGGGGAAAAAGTAAATTGATTCAAGGAAGTGTTAAACCCAAAGGGCCATTCAGTGGAGGGTAGATCCTCTGCCTGCTGAGTGAGAGAGAGAGAGAGAGAGCCTCAGGGAGGGGTAGGTAGGGTGGAAGCAATAGTCAGGGCGACAACGCAGAGATTGTCTCAGGCTGACATTCCTTGGATTGAGCACTTTGTAAATGCCACACCTTAACAAGATTTTAGCAGAGTAACTCTATATATATATATATATATATATATATATATATATATATATATATATATATATATATATATATATATATATATATTTTGTGTGTGTGTGTGTGTGTGTGTGTGTGTGTGTGTGCGATAAGATCACAGGTGATATCACAATATGCAGAACAACCACTGTGAAAAAAAAGTGAAATTCCAGGCCCTTTCGTGATTTCTCACATTATCAAGGAACTAGAAAAACAAAGTGTTAACAGGAAAGCATATAAGAACGAGACTACACCTCGCGGCCACCTCACAACACCTGACTTTTATGATGATGTAGGTAGGTAGTCAGCAATATTCTGCCCCCAATTTTTTTAATTTGTTTAATGTATTTTATATTCTTCCCAAAATTTACTAATTATAAATGAATCAAGTTTGTATAACCCAAAAGCAATATTCATATTATTTTCAAAACTATTTTTGAGACTTGATTCTATTATATTCCTGTCGACCATGGACTTGCTTGATGCAACTTTCTCAGATTTTTGAAAATCAATTAGATGGTTAAAATCTCTCACATGAATAAACAGACTATTAGAGTCTTGTCCAGTTCTAATGCTATATTTATGTTGCTTTAGTCTAATTTCAAGATTTTTACCGTTTGGGTAATAAACTTTATCACATATTTTACATGGAATCTAGTAAACACACCCGTCTATAAGATTCCGAATAGGTAAAACTTGCGATTATGGCTTAAATAGCAACCTCTTCTTGCCAGTAAGGCAAGCAAAAATTTGTGTATGCAATAATTTCGCAAAAATCATTCTGAACCTAACGAAAAAATATATTTCATTGTTTGTTTCTTAGTAAATTATTGTAATCTTATCAAAATATATTTAGTTGGATTAGGCTAAATTAAATTCGTTTGTTATAATAAGATTAGGTAAGTTTTTTAAGGTTCTTTTGGTACAAAATTATTAATTTTTACATTAACATAAATGAAAATATATATATATATATATATATATATATATATATATATATATATATATATATATATATATATATATATATATATATATATATATATATATATATATATATATATATCTTGCCGAATAGGTAAAATAAGCCGATTTGGTCAAAATGGACCGAATTGCATTAAAAACTGAACTTTAAAAAAATTATGGATCATCAGATTTATTTTTTTGTTGAAAATCATGTATTTTTTTTGGTAGTGCACGAGGATTGTGAAGTTTTCTTGTCTCTTCTGATTAATTTGACTATTATTTCTAATTTTGTTCTACGAGTAGATATTCAAGTGTTTATTGTCATGAAATACACAAAATTTTCAACATATTTGATGAACAAAAGGCTAGTGAAAGAGGGGAAGGGGGAAGAGAGAGAGGTATGGGGAAGAGGCTAGAGAAAGGGGAGAATAGAATAAAGGAGAAGGGGGCGAAGGAGAAGGGAGCGAACGGTAAGAAGAAGGGGTGAGGGAGAGGGGAAAGAGCAAGAGTAATGGAGGCCGTGAGAGGGAGGGAAAGATTGCTCACAATTTATGCAAAGTGTTCGGAAAGAGGAACATAATTCTTGCTGAAAGACATAGGTATGGAGTGAGAGCATTAGCAGCCAGGGAAGAGGGAAGGAAGTAGAGGGGCATAGGAGGGTGAAGGAGAGCGAGAGAAGGAAAAATAGGAGATTTAGGAAGGAGGCAGGGAGTGATGGGGGGTAAGATAGGGAAGAAGAGATGGGAGACATAGAGAAAGTTAAGGAGGAAGAGGAAGGAGAGAGCCAAGGAGGGAGGAAGAGAAGGAGAGAGAGAGAGAGCTGGAGGGAAAGAGGGAAATCAACAGGATGAGAAAGAAGAGCGTAGGAAGACGAATGTGTTGTAAACTTGAGGGCAATTATACACGCTCACTTAACAGCTGGAGCCGTTCAAGGTGGAGAGAATGTTGGTGAGTCAGGAGGCTGTGAAGTGTGTGAGGGTCACCTGGTCACAGGCTTCACCTGTCTGGGTTTTATCGTGAGATAAAGGAGATGTCTAGGCTATTTTTTATCAAAGAACGTCTCCAGCTCTCTGTTAATGACGAGTCCAGTCCATAGGGTGTGCGTGGTTGCCTCACTGTATAAACCCGATGTTGTTTGGATTCTTGAGTGTTATAAACGTACGTATTTTTGTAGTGGTCTGGTGTGTAGGGTCTGTCTCGCCAATGTTGTCTTGTTGAATCCTCTCTCAGGGATGTTGTACATGCCTGCGTCTGTAGTGTGACGACCCCTGGCCCAGTGTTGTGGTGACACCTGTTCCAGTGTTGTGGTGACACCTGTTCCAGTGTTGTGGTGACACCTGTTCCAGTGTTGTGGTGACACCTGTTACAGAGCTGTGGTGACACCTGTTCCAGTGTTGTGGTGACCCCTGTTCCACTGTTGTGGTGACACCTGTTCAGTGCTGTGGTGACACCTGTTCCATGTTGTGGTGACCCCTGTTCCAATGTTGGGTGACACTTGTTCCAGTGTTGTGGTGACACCTGTTACAGTTATGTGGTGACACCTGTTCCAGTGTTGTGGTGACCCCTGTTCCAATGTTGTGGTGACACTTGTTCCAGTGTTGTGGTGACACCTGTTACAGTGCTGTGGTGACACCTGTTCCAGTGTTGTGGTGACCCCTGTTCCAGTGTTGTGGTGACACTTGTTCCAGTGTTGTGGTGACACCTGTTCCAGTGTTGTGGTGACACTTGTTCCAGTGTTGTGGTGACACCTGTTCCAATGTTGTGGTGACACATGGCCCCTAAGATGTAGTTACACCTGCCATGTAGTGTGGCTCTGCCACACTACATGGTAGACAGTGGCTGACATCCTGCATGTAGATGTATACTTAACATCAACTATATATGTACCCTTAACACACCTACATACGTCTACTTAACTATTACAATACACTTAACGGGGAAAAAATAAGTTAGTCACCTTGCATCCCTGTCCATTTAGCAGTTAAAATAGGTATCTATGTGTTAGCCGACCGTTGGGAGTTGCATCCTGGGATATAAATGTGTCATAAAACTCAAGTATCTGCTGAAGCGTCTTATCTTTTTTAAGAAAGCATCAGTACCTGCTGAAATGCATTCTTGCTAAGAAAACACCTCAGTATGTGCTGAAATGCATCCTGTGTAAGAAAAACTGTTAGAATATAATATCGTGTTAAGGAGAACAACTAATGTATTTGTTGGAAGGTCATATTTTGTGCAAGAAAGAACACATCTCGTGTGGGTACCTCCAGTAGCTGCTGGAATGTCTTATCCTGGTGTAAAATAACGCTCCAGTCCTCTGTAAGAAAACACTCCAGTACTGGTGAAAGTATTCAGGTACTGGCTGAAAGGTGTCCTTGTACCTAATGATATTAATTAAAAAGCCAAAAAAGAAAAGTCTTAGCTCCCACCTTCCACGTCCCCTGTCTCTCCCTTCTTGCATACTCACACGCTGTTGCTCTCTCTCTCTCTTTTTTTTGTTTCGGCACCCTATCTCACTCTCTCTCCCTCTGCACCACTTTCTCTTCACCCTTTTATCAGCTTTCCCCTCACCCAACCCTCATCATTTTTCTGTCCGTTCTATTTTTCTTTTCGTTCCTTATTCTGTTTCTCTCTCTCTCTCTCTCTCTCTCTCTCTCCTCTCTCTCTCTCTCTCTCTCTCACATTCATACACACAAACACTTGAAATAGAAGTCTTCGTTGTATACTACTGAGCTAGAGTGCGTGTATTGATGTGTGTATATACTGAATTGCATTAATCTAATTGTGGGTGCAGGGGTTGAGTCTCAGCTCCTGACCCAGTCTCCCTGCTTACCGTTACTCTTTTCATTCTCTCCTGGCTGCGTGAACCCTATCATACCTGTTCTTAAAGCTACGTATGAACTCTTCCTCTACCTCTTCGCTGACTAGGTCGTTCCACTTCCTGATCACTGTAAGGCTAAAGAAGTATTTCCTAACATCACTGTGACTCATTTGTTCACTTTGTGAATTCCTCAGAGTATTTTGTACATTGTAATCATGTCATCTCTGATTCTTCTGTCCTCTAGTTGTCGTCAAGTTAACCTACTTTGGCCTCTCCTCTTCGGTCATACTTCTCAGCTCTGGGGCTGTGTGTGGTGTGTGTGTGTGTATGTATGTGTGTATTGCACGCACACGGTAAGGATACAAGACCACTTATCATACAAATACAATTGTAGAATAAGAGATTAATATATATATATATATATATATATATATATATATATATATATATATATATATATATATATATATATATATATATATAGGAGGTACCACCTCTAGAACTTTATTGGGGACCCTCATCCTCAGAGAAGACAATAAACGCCTCAGGGGAAAATTAAGGTTCTCCCCGGAGCTGTTTGAATATTTTCTTCTCCTACCACCCCTTATATATTATATTTGTACTTTATTAATAGACAGAATACAATGACAGAAAACACAAACATGAACATGAATACATTGGTACAATATATCATAGATTATGAATCTCCTCCAGCTCCTCCGAAGCCGGACGCGAGCCCAGTATGCAGCATGTATTTCCCCTTTGCATGGCCACGCTGAGGCGCTGGAACATGAAAGTGGCTGCCCTTGGGTCCCTGGTGGTCTCGATGAGTCTGAAACCCAGTTCTTTGAGGAAACGTGTGGCATTTTTTCCCCATGATCCCAAGGTCTCTGATCCCACATGAACAAATTGATACTGTTGGCTTATGTCCCTGTACTTGCCGATCTTGTACTCCTCCCTGTGGTCAGCAGCTCCTCCCTGTCGCCCGACACTGTGATGGATGTAGGTGTCAGCCAGTGTCGACACACAGGTATAGTCCCATGCTAAGAGCTTGCCATTCTTCCAAGGATAGATGGTGATCCCGTCGGGGCGGTTTGGTGGGCTGTGGGTATTGTTGGCTGCTAGTGATCGGGGCTCTCTCTCTGCTGGGCATCCAGCTGTAGCAAGGGTTCTCTTTATGAAGTCGTTGACTTCATTGTGTCTTGCATGCCAGCCCTTGGTTTTGGAACAGTTAAGACCATGTAGACCATATTGGTCGGCTTGCGCTGCCGCAAATACACGTGTATTCTGTGTGAATTGGGGCAAGCAAGGCGCAGAGTCACTGCAATATGGAGGGTCTTAGGGTCGAGACGTGTTCCCATTGCCGATATGGGAACTGTTTGGAGGAAGTCCCCAGAGTGAGTTGCACTCACAGCTAGGAGACAGGCAGTCTCCCCGTCTGATGTTACAACCCTAAGCATGTTGGCAAGCATCTTTTCAGTGATGGGGCCATCCCAACTTGACTGTTTGTAGGCCAGTTCTGCACAAGGTTTTGGTGCTGGAGCAGCAAGAGTCTCCCATTCAGTGATGGCACTGGCGTAGCTAGGGTTCTTTATTCATGCTGAATCACTGAGGTTGTCCGGAAGAATTTGTTTTATTAACTCATTTGATGCTATGGAAGAGGATATGAAAGCTGGTAGGGCAATCTGGGAGGATTTGCCTACTCCCAGCCCCCCCAAGCCTGACTGGAAGTGAGGCTTGCAACCACTGTCCATCTTCGAGGGAAAGATTCAATACACTCTCTAGCATTGTCTTGAGGAGAGAGTCATATTCCTTGAGTTTCGGACTGCTGAAGGCTGGGGAGCATCTCAGGAAGTAGGTAAGTTTTGGGATTGACAGGCACCTGGTGAGTAGGTAGAAGGCATCATGTGTATCGATGTCTTTCATCCTACCTTCCATCGTCCTGAGATCTGAGATTTTTTTTTCTAGGACCAGATCGATGGCATTGGGCCCAAGAGGAGCACCAAGGAGAGTGCTATTGGCTGGATCAATGGCTCATGCTCCTGGTAAAAGAGCACTAATATTCTGGATCATCTGTCGATTGGAAGAAACTATTTCACATTTGGTGGGGTTTAAAGATAGGCCCAGGCTCTCTTTCATGTCTTTCATTTTTCTGATGTCCTCTAGTAGAGATTCTGTAGTGCCAACTAGGGTACCATCATCCAAGAACCAGATATTGAGCTCACTGGAGAGCACGTCTGTGACTTCCTTGATGATCAGACAGAATAGAAAGGGTGCGAGAGGGTTTCCCTGTTGCACACCCTCACACGAGTCAATTTCATAGTCCCCAAACAATAGTTTAGAAGCCACACTATAACACGACTCTATAAAGGGATAGAGGGAGGGGAAATGTCTAGAAACTGCTTGGAGAGCAGCATCCCTTCTGACTAAGTTGAAAGCATTGGCAACGTCCAATTTGATCAAGGCTTTTTCATTAGACATGTTGATGTATACTCGTGCTGCATGGGCAGCTGCTTCACAGCCTTGTTGAACACCAAAACCGAGCTGAGTTGGTTTCAACATATCATGGGAAAAGCCTCGTAACCAGCGACTCCCCAAGACCTTCACGTCACGCCTTGCACATAAGGTGCACACAGTACCCAAACCTGGAAATAATAGTCCTCACTTGAAGCAAAGTTAACCCCCACACACAGGAAAATCCCCACATGCCTTGATCATAAATTGCCCACATCAGGCAGGAAAAGTCCGCGCCCCTCACAATCTCTAAGCTCAGAACATAAATCTATCCACATGTAGCAGGGAAAGTCTCCTTTTCTGGCTGATAAAAGTCCCCACAGGTGGAAGGCAAGCAAATATACCTGGTATACAATCAGTCACACCTGAGAGACCAAACTTTTTCCCCACACCTTGCAGATTAACACCACAAGTCTGACAGTCCCCATAGCCAATAAAAAAGTCTCCCACAATTGGCAAAGCGTTCCCACAATAAGTAAACTGTACCCGCAACAGGTAAACTATACCCACAACAAGTAAACTGTACCCACAACAAGTAAACTGTACCCACAACAGGTAAACTATACCCACAACAAGTAAACTGTACCCACAACAGGTAAACTATACCCACAACAAGTAAACTGTACCCACAACAGGTAAACTATACCCACAACAAGTAAACTGTACCCACAACAGGTAAACTATACCCACAACAAGTAAACTGTACCCACAACAGGTAAACTATACCCACAACAAGTAAACTGTACCCACAACAAGTAAACTGTACCCACAACAAGTAAACTGTACCCACAACAAGTAAACTGTACCCACAACAAGTGAACTGTACCCACAACAAGTAAACTGTACCCACAACAGGTGAACTGTACCCACAACAAGTAAACTGTACCCACAACAAGTAAACTGTACCACAACAAGTGAACTGTCCCACAACAGGTGAACTGTGCCCACAACAAGTGAACTGTACCCACAACAAGTAAACTGTACCCACAACAAGTGAACTGTACCCACAACAGGTGAACTGTACCCACAACAAGTGAACTGTGCCCACAACAAGTAAACTGTACCACAAAAGTGAACTGTGCCCACAACAGGTGAACTGTACCCACAACAAGTGAACTGTACCCACAACAAGTAAACTGTACCCACAACAAGTAACTGTACCCACAACAAGTGAACTGTACCCACAACAAGTGAACTGTGCCCACAACAAGTAAACTGTACCCACAACAAGTGAACTGTACCCACAACAAGTGAACTGTACCCACAACAAGTGAACTGTGCCCACAACAAGTGAACTGTACCCACAACAGTGAACTGTGCCCACAACAAGTAAACTGTACCCACAACAAGTGAACTGTACACAACAAGTGAACTGTACCCACAACAAGTGAACTGTACCCACAACAAGTGAACTGTACCCACAACAAGTGAACTGTACCCACAACAAGTGAACTGTCCCACAACAAGTGAACTGTACCCACAACAAGTGAACTGTCCCACAACAAGTAAACTGTACCCACAACAAGTGAACTGTACCCACAACAAGTGAACTGTACCCACAACAAGTGAACTGTGCCCACAACAAGTGAACTGTACCCACAACAAGTGAACTGTGCCCACAACAAGTAAACTGTACCCACAACAAGTGAACTGTGCCCACAACAAGTAACTGTACCAATACAAGTGAACTGTGCCCACAACAAGTAAACTGTACCCACAACAAGTGAACTGTGCCCACAACAGGTGAACTGTGCCCACAACAGGTGAACTGTGCCCACAACAGGTGAACTGTGCCCACAACAGGTGAACTGTGCCCACAACAGGTGAACTGTGCCCACAACAAGTAAAAGAAGAAGAAAGAAGGGGAGGAAAAGAAGAAGGTGGAGGAGGAGGAGTTTATACTGCCTTGTTACTCTTCATCAAATTGCCAATAAAGGAAAATAAGTCAATAAGTCTCCTTTGAACCACTATGGACAAGTATTCTCTCTCTCTCTCTCTCTCTCTCTCTTCTCTCTTCTTCTCTCTCTCTCTCTCTCTCTTTCTCTCTCTCTCTTCTCTCTCTCTCTCTCTTCTCTCTCTCTCTCTCTCTCTACACACACACAAGGCATCAAAAAATCTATCCTAACTTAAAATATTCCTGATTACTTTGAGATGTCACAAGGCAATGCATTTCTCACAGACATTCACTCATTTCTCACAGACATTCACTCATTTCTCACAGACATTCACTCATTTCTCACTAACATTCACTCATTTCTCACTAACGTTCACTCATTTATCTTAAACATTCAATCATTTCACACTAATATTCAATAATTTCTGACAAACATTACTCATTTCTCACTAATGTTCATTCATGTCTCACTAATATTTGGTTATTTCTCACTAATATTTATTCCCTTCTCACAAATATTCACTCATTTCTCACTAATATTCACTCACTTCTAACTAATATTCACTCACTTCTAACTAATTTTCTCATTCTACAACCTTTCACTCATTTCTCACTAATACTCATTTCTCTCTAATATTCACTCATTTCTCACAACCCTTAACTCATTCGTCAAAAAATTTACTCATTTCTCACTAATATTCACTAACATTAACTCATTTCTCAAAAACATTCACTAATTTTTCACTAATATTCTTTTCTAATTTCTCGTTAATATTCACTCATTTCTCACTAATGTTTCACTCATTTCTCACTAATTTTCACTCATTTCTCACTAATGTTTCACTCATTTCCACTAATGTTTCACTCATTTCTCACTAATGTTTCACTCATTTCTCACTAATGTTTCACTCATTTCTCACTAATGTTTCACTCATTTCCCACTAATGTTTCACTCATTTCTCACTAATGTTTCACTCATCTCTCACTAATGTTTCACTCATTTCCCACTAATGTTTCACTCATTTCTCACTAATGTTTCACTCATTTCTCACTAATGTTTCACTCATTTCCACTAATGTTTCACTCATTTCTCATTAATGTTTCTCTCATTTCTCACTAATGTTTCACTCATTTCTCACTAATGTTTCACTCATTTCCCACTAATGTTTCACTCATTTTTCACTAATGTTTCACTCATTTCCTACTATGACTGCAACGTTTCTACCCTTCTCTACCTTTCTACTCTCTCTACCTTTCTACTCTTCTGTCTACTTTTACTCTCTAACTTTCTACATTTCTCTACCTTTCTTCCCTTCTCTCTACCTTTCTACTCTTTATATTCTCTACCTTTCATCCATTCATCTACTTCACACTATACTTATTTATCTACCTATCCATTCTTTTTTACCCATTTCGTCGTCTACTTCTTTCAGTTTTACCCATTTCCCATATTTAAGCTTATTTTACCTATTTTTCCTATTTATTCCCATTTCACATGTGCTGATTCCTGTTTCGCAAATCTTTCTGTACCTTTCACCATTTCCACCCATTACTCACTCCCTTATTCCATTTCCTCTAGTTCCCCACTACTTTATTTCACTTTCAACTCACTCGCTACTCCCATCCCATTTTATGTATTTTTCTCGCCTGGCATTTTTTCCTTCCCATTCCTTACTCTCACATTTATTTCCATTCTCATCCGTTTTCCCCAACTAGCTTTAATTCCCGTAAACCGTTTTCTTTCCCCGTTTCTAACTAACTCCCATTTCATTTTCACTTCTTCCTTCCTCATGCCCGCCTGTTCAATGACCCAGGTGAGCCTCAGAGCGACACTGGCACTCTGATAGAGACTGCAGAGTTTTGATATCTCATACGTTGTAAGGGAGTCAAAGTAGAGTCAAAAAAGGTTTTGAGCCAAAACAGCGCCTGTTCTGTGGGAGCCCTGACAGCGCCTTTAAGGCCTATGGAGCACCATTTCTGGTCTGTGCTCTATGGGGGACTAACAGCGTCTGCTCTGTGCCTTCGTAATTATATGCGATGTTTCATTAATGAGTTTAATGAGCTACTGTTTCTGGCTCTGTGCCTGTTGCTTTCTCTCCCCCGCCCTCTCTCTCTCTCTCTCTCTCTCTCTCTCTTTTTCTGGCTTCTTTTTTCGACTGTTATATATATATATATATATATATATATATATATATATATATATATATATATATATATATATATATATATATATATATATATATATATATATATATTTATATTTTAACTCGGGGAAAGAAGTTTCCCCTCCTGCTTGTCTTGCATTGTTAAAATCTCCTGTCTGGACTGTAACACACACACAAACACACACCAACACTTTTAATTATGACCACATTACACTGTTGTTAACAATTAGGAGACACGGTGTTGCTGCAGTGGTTGATGCTGTTTGCTGCTGCTACTGCTGCTGCTACCTGCTGCTACTGCTGCTGCACGCTGCTGAAAACCCCCGGCTGCTGGTGATAGGTCACCGCGTTGCTGCTCCGGTTATTGCTTTTTCTGTTGTATCTTGCTGGTAGGCCCCCCCTGCTCTACGAATAATGGTGGCACTCTTGTTGTTGTTGCGGTGTAGCCGCGTTGGCATTTTTTTTGGCACTATGGTGATGCGGCTAACACGTGTATTTGATGTGCCATTTCGACAAACAAGCGACGTTAAAGAAAAACTTTTGGATGGGGAGATCGTCGCCCCCTTGGGGAGCTTTTTTTTGGCTGTTGGGTCTGCCTTGGCTGTTGGGTGCTGCCTTGGTGTTGTTGGTGCTCCTTGGCTGTTGTTGGTGCTGCCTTGGCTGTTGTTGGTGCTGCCTTGGCGTTGTTGGGACCTTCTTTTTTGGGGCTCCTTTTGGCTGTTGTTGGTGTGTTGGCTTTGTTGGTGCTGCCTTGGCTGTTGTTGGGGCCTTGGCTGTTGTTTTACGATTACGTTATCATTGCGTATGAAAAGGCATTAAGACTCCCCAGTCTATCTCTCTTTATCTATCTATGTATCTCTCTCTCCTACAGTTAAAATTTTTTCCACCACACGCACCCCCACACTCTGGTAAGCCTGCTAATTTAAAAAAAAAAAAGGAAGGATCCACCCCTGGGGGCAAACAGAAAGTTTTATCAGGTTCCCCCCGAGGAGGAAGGGATAAAGGGGGACCCCCCCAAAGGGTATTTAAAACCCCCCTTTTCCCCCCCTCTAAACCTCCCCTTTTTCATCTTTCTTTCCCCAAACCCCTTTCACTCGGAAGGGGGTAGGATAAACGGGGTAAAAATTACATTTTTTTTTTATGCCGAAGAGGATAACTGGGCCACGAGGCCACCCAAGGCCGTTTTGGTTTTTTTACGGTTTATGCTCATGGTTTTTTTTTCATGGTTTATGTCATCATGTTCAGGTCCAGTTCATGGTCCGTTTTTGGTCCATCTTCACGGTTCATGAACATAAAACAGATCACGGTTCCAGCCCATTGCTCCAAACCACTGTTCCATTCCCTTTTCCCGTCCCCCGTTCCAGTCCACTGTTTACCCACTGTTCCAGCCCACTGTTCCATCCCACTTTTTTGCCCACTGTACCATCCACTGTTGCAGTCCACTGTTCCATCCCAATGTTCCCCCTGTTAAATCCCACTGTTAAACCCCCGTTGCAGCCACAGTTCCACCCCGGGTCGAACACACTCCCAATAACCCAAAATTTGAGACCAAAAACTGAGATGGAAAGGGGGTTTGTGTACTCCCCTATTGTGACTCCGGATGGGTGGGGGGGAGTCACAGCTCCATGCTTTCCTACCAGGAAAAAGAGAACTTTTTTTTCCTAAGGGGGCTTTATCCTCCCCCCGTGGGCTTTTAAAGATCCAATTTTTTCACTTGTTCGAACCTTCCTCCCCACTACTACTCCCCCCCACACACTCCCCCCCACTACTCCCCCCCACTCCCCCCCACTACTCTCCAAAATCCCCTTTCCAACCCCCCTACCCTTAAAAAACACCCCCACTACTAATTCCCACACTACTTATGCTACAAAATTTTCTACTACTACACTGCTACTACTACTTTCATCTCCCCCAAAAAAATTTTTACTTTACATTTAAAAACCTTTCCCCTCCGTAAATTTGCCCCTTCTTTTCCGGGGTTTGCCCCTGTCTTTTTCTGGCACTTTTTCCTGTCTGTTTCCGGGCCCTTTTTCTCCTGTCTTTTTCCCGGCACTGTTGCCCTGTCTTTTTCCTGGCACTGTTGCCCCCTGTCTGTTTTCTCCGTTTTCCTGTCTTTTCCGACACTGTTGCTCCTGCGTGTTTCCTGACACTGTTGCCCTGCTGTTTCGGGACTGTTGTCCTGTCTGTTTCCTGGCACGTTGCTCCTGTTTTTAATGGCATGTTGCTCCTGTCTGTTTCCTGACACTGTCGCTCCTGTCTGTTTCCTGGAATTTTTCCTGTTTCCTGGCACTGTTGCCCTGTTTCCTGGCATGTTTTTGTTTTCTGGCACTGTGTCTTTCACCGGAGTTTTTTTTTCCCCCCCTTTTAAATTTTTTATGTCTGTACTCTTGTAATATTTTTTTTTCCTAGCATTGTTTCCATTTCCTATTTTAAAAGTTTTTTTTCCTTACTTTCTTTTTTTTTCAGGGTTTTTTCCTTTTAAAACATTTCTCCATCTGTTTTTCATGTTTGAAAAAAGGGGGTTTAACCTTTTTTTTTTTTTACGAAAAAAGTCAGAACGCGAAGAGGAACATAGCCTGGGGGAAGGTGTTAGGTACAGAGGGAGAGTGTTGGTACAGAGGTGAGGGTGAAGGTGAGAGTGTTAGGTACAGAGGTGAGGGTGAAGGTAAGGTTAGATACAGAGGTGAGAGTGTTAGATCAGAGGTGAGAGTGTTAGATAAAGAGGTGAGGTTAGGTACAGAGGGGAGTGTTAGGTACAGATGTGAGAGTGTTAGGCACAGAGGTGAGGTGAACGGAGTGTGAGGTACAGAGGTGAGACTGAACGAAAAGGGGAATCAAAGAGTGTTAGTGGGTAACTGAACGTAAAAGTGAATCAAAGAGTGTTGGTAAGAGGGGGGGGTGAACGAGAGTGTCAGGTACAGAGGTGAGGAAAATGAGTGTGTTAGGTACAGAGGTGAGACTGAACTAAGAGTGAATCAAAGGAAAAAAGGAAAAATGAACTAAAAGGAATCAAAGAGTGTTAGGTACAGAGGTGAGGGTGAACGTGAGAATGAGTAAAATTTTAAGGTAAGGTGAAAGGGAGAGTCAAAAAAAGAGTGTTCGCGGTTCGAGCCCCGGTATTGGTGGAATTATTGGGGCGTTTCCCCCTTAAGGCACCTGCTGTCCCTGTTCACCAGATAAGTAGGCCCCTGAGTGCCACGACTGGCAAGGGCCGCATCCTGAGGGACAAGATTAACCTAAGTCCCCGGAATACTCTGCAAAACCCAAAAGGGTTTTCTACCCCTATATCACTGATGTCATTATTATTATTATTATTAATATTATTATTATTATTATTTTTTTTAATTAATGATTAATTATTATTATTATTATTATTAATTATTAATTGTTAATTATTAATTATTATTATTATTATTATTATTATTATTATTATTATTATTATTATTATTATTATTATTTTAAATTTTTTGATTAATTATTATTATTATTATTATTATTATTATTATTAATTATTAATTTTAAAATTATTAATTATTATTATTATTATTATTATTATTATTATTATTATTATTATTATTATTATTATTATTATTATTATTATTATTATTAACATAAAGTGAATCAAAGAGTTTTGGGGTACACAGGTCAGAGTTAACCTAAGAAATCTCAGAGTTTAAGACGAAGGGGGGGAAAAAAAAAAATATTTTTTTCATTGCATTTTCCCCCCATTTGCTGCTTAGGGCCATGATGGGTACTACTCCCAAATAATAGCCCCATTATCATGGGTGGGGGGGGGGGGAAGGTTTGGGGTAGATGAGTGGGTGAGCAAACGTTGCAAGGGGAGTAGAGATGGGAGAGGAAGGGGGGAAAGACAGATGAGGATGAGGGAGGGGGGGGGAAGAGTCGAGAACATCATCATCTCATGATGTGCCAGCCACGTTTTCTTTTCTGGCCGGTTTGAAAAGGGAAGGCCCCGGTCAGATGACCAAAAGGTTAAAAAAAAAAAAAAAAAAAAAAGAGAGAGAGAGAGAGAGAGAGAGAGAGAGAAAAGAGAGAGAGAGAGAGAGCAAAAAAAGAGAAAAAAACTACCTACATACAACAACTGAATGAATATGATTTGGGAATAATTTGATACTTTATTAAATTTTAAAATCCTGCGGGTTTTGATCGGCGCCAGTGTACACAATCGATACTGTCAGTGTACTCACTTAATCCCCAGTTTGGTTTTAGGGGGGAGTCAAAATCCTTTTTGTGTACCCAAAAGGTTATTAACCTAGTATAACTCGTGACAGCCAAGCAGTGAGGGCTAATTCTCAACTCTGTTGATCCTTTCCAAAGGCGCGCTCACAAATCGGGAGGTTTTAACCGGGGAACAGAGCCAAGGAGAGTCGGTCTCGTCTCCTGAAAAACACTTGTGACCCTCTGATGAGTGGAACCTGCCTTGCATGGGTCAGTAGACCAATACATTAATAATTTTTTAGTATAATTATGCCTTTTTGACGTTGTACGCAAAGAAATATTGATCGACATTTAGAAAGAAACGTTTTGCTTCGGGCACTGAAGAAGCCATTGTGGCGAAAGGTTTCTTAATAAATGTCGTGATGGTGCATACCTTTTTTATGTTAATTTTTGGCACCTTGGGGATATGATGCTGAATGATGATACCTTGAGATACGATCAACATTACCCGGGCGGCTGTCTCTCAGCTGCAGCATCGAGCGTGAAAATCTTATGACGAAACTTTTTATACTCTTGCCAGATTTAAGATTTGAGAACGTTTTTAAAAAATAGTTTCAAAAAAATACAGAAAATTAGAATGATACGAGGGGAGGCTACATCCCCGGACCCCCAAATCCGATGTCTAGATTTGACCCCGACCTCCTTCTTGCCGACCCACGACCCCACTTTCCCGACCCCCTCTTCCCAACCCACATCGACCCCCCCTGGCCCTTCCTAGATTAAATAGGAATTTTTAAATTAAATGGCCGTTTCAACCCAGTGATTAGAGGCCTTGTCAAGTTGTCGTCGGGAAACCCCCGTGTGAAAATACTGAACGGGGGAAAAAATCCTGGGGAGATAATAATTTTTGGGAAAACGAAAAAACGAATACTGTAAATAACGAGGCAGTGACAAAAAATATTTCAGCGCGAGCCTACAAGCTGTGATTCCCAGATTACACGACACACACGATTATAAAAAAAGTTTCCCCCGATTCTGCAAGAGGAGGCGCAGCGAGAGGACGTCTGTGTTTTCATTCTGAACACTAAGACCCAAATTACTTTTTTTGGGTTCCCTGAGTGCTATTTTGACCAGAGCTGAGAGGAAAACTTGTTTTTTACTTCGAGTCCATCGAATACCCCCCTTCCTAGAATCCCCAACAAGATCCTGGGTACGAGATAGAGGGGTTACTCCCCCCATCTCTAAGAAGGTGAACTTAGCCAAAGTCCGCCTCAGCAGTCTATACAGGTTTAAAAACCCCCCTTCCCCATCAAAAAACCTTTATAAATGATGATAAGACCTATGCTAGAATATTCTTGTGTCCCCATGTCATTAACATCTCCAAATGCTACAGCTACAAAGACCCCAGAATAGAGCACTCCGCTTCACCACTGGCAACAGGAGGAAACAGAATCAGGGGAAGATCACACACCAAAAAGGAGACAGATGCAATAAATGTAAGGCTTGATAAACTGAAGAACAACTATACGAATGCAAGAACTCAATATACCCAGAAAACCTCCCCAACCAGCAAATACCACCGACTACATCAAAAACACATCCCCCACAGAACCCAAAGAATGACTCTCCAACAAAAATGGCGATTCATCCAAAAAGGTAATTTCCAGAGTAATGACCCCGAGTGACCTCCCAGAAGATATAGATGAATAGGTAACACCGGAACCCTTTCATGCCCCAAAAGGAAAAAAAACCCCCCAATTTATAGAGATTTCCCCTTTTTAATTATTAACTATTGACTAACCCTATAACATCTGCAAACCTGCAAACCACCTCTGAAGCAGCTGAGACGGCCAGTATCCCGGGTAGCAATCATACATCAAACGCCTTGCTTTTTATTTCCAGCCTACGTCCTAAAATCCAAAAAACAATTGCAAAAATATACCCCTTGCCAGCTCAGGCATGCAGTTATTTTTTTAACTTGAAACTGATGGGTAAGTGTTATACCCCATTCAGTGAATTTGATTTCATTGACACACAAAAAAAACTTGTATTAAAAAAACACCAGTGGTTAGGCCCCCTTTTTTTTTCACCTAACCTCCCCACCCACCCTTTTCCCTATTTCCATCCTTACCCATCCTTCTTCCCCCCCCATCTTCCCAAAACCTGGTCATAATTCATCGTCCCTACAAGCTGTCAGTGACAAAAATACTTGCACGTGTCGGCCTACAAGATGCTATACACCACACCAAAAACAACAATCTGAGAGAAGGGGGGGTGGGGGGGGGAAGGGGAGGGAGGGGGGGAGATGGAGAACTAATGGTGCATCTTGCAGTACAAAAGATAATGACAGCACCTGGGGGGGGGGAGGAAAGGGAAAGGGGGGGAAGGAGGGGGAAGGGGGGAGAGGGAGAAAGGGGGGGAGGGAGGAAGGAGGGGATATGTCTCCTGGGAGGACACCACCCTTATCCTTATCCTACCATTTTCCCCTTCCCCCCCTCCCCCCTCCTTTTCAATCACCTTTTTTCCCTCTCTCGCCCTTACATACTTCCCTCCATACCTCCCTCCCTCCTCTTCCCCCCCCCTCTACCTTTCTCCCCATTTCTTCCTCCCCTTTAAGAAGGGGCCCGAATAGGGGGAAAAAGATTCTTTTTCATATGTTCAAGGTGTGTGTATGTACTCACCTATATGTGGCTGAAGGGGGGAGTCCCGCTCCTTTTTGTGTATGTGTGTGTGTGTGTGTGTTTGAGGGTGTGTGTGTGTGTGTGTGTGTGAGTGTTTGTGTGTGTTGGTAGGGGCGCCCCCGGCCCCTTTAAAGGCAAGAGAGCCAGCTAACATGTTTTACAAGCATTTCAAAGGCTCTTTGGTTACTTCATTGCTGGGGAGTGGGGGGGAGGCAGGCTAAGAGGACGGAGAAAAGGGTTTTGGGGGGAAAAAAAAAAGAGAGGGGGGAAAGGGGGGAGGGGGTTTTTGAAAGGGGGCCAGGGAGAGTAAAAGGGGGGGGGGAGGGAATGTTTTTAATTTGGGAAAAAGCCTTCATTTTCCCCCTTTTCCTTTGTTTCCCCCTGGGGAAACACTGTGTTGGGGGTGTGGATTTCATTTCTTTTTTTTTTGGGCAAAAAGTTTTGGGGGTTTTTTTTTCCCTTATTTTATGATTTTTTTTATCAAAATAATGAATTTTTTAGCCCCCTATTGGAAAATATTTTAAGAGTTAGAACTGGAAACCCCACCCCCAAATTTTTGTCCACCCCCCCACAGCATTTTAATGTCCATTCCCTCAAAGGGGGGGTTTTAATGTCCATTCCCCCAACGGGGTGGGTTTAATGCCTTCCCCCCACAGGATGGGTTTAATGTCCTATTTCCCCCCACAGGAGGGGATAATGTCCTATTCCCCTCACACAGGATGGGTTTTTTCCCTCTTCCCCCCACAGGAGGGGGTTTAAAGTCCTAGTTCCCCCACAGGAGGGGGTTTAAATTTTTTTTCCCCCCCACACAGGATGGGTTTAATGTCCTACTTCCCCCACACAGGAGGGTTTTGTCCTATTCCCTCACACAGGGGGGGTTTAAAAAATTCCCCACCCTCACACAGAATGGATTTAATGCCCCACTTCACACAGAATGGGTTTAATGTCCTATTCTCATGACACAGGATGGGTTAAAAGTCCTACCCCCCCTCACACAGAAGGGGTAATCAAATCTACAACCTAAGTTGGTCTACAATTGAAAAAAAATCAAATAAATTTATAAGAAAAAAAAAACTAGAAACTACAATTTTTTTTCGGATAATACATTAATATGTACAGTCCAGAAATGCTTGTAGTTGTTGCATCAGGCTACAAATGAACTATAATCTATTTAATAACGATAATCTGAAAAACAGCTGGGTTGACCCCGGAGGATTCGAACACCCAACCCTTCGTGAGTCAGATCCGCTGTCACGGGCCCCGGAGGCCCACCTTTTACCAATCAATTCCCCGCCAGGCGGGTGTCACCACGGGGCTCATCTGGAGTATGTGGTTGCGGGGTCGAGGTCTTAGCTCCTGGCTTCTCCCTTTTTAACTTGCCGTTCCGATTCCCCCCCATTAGCCTCGGGGTATTATCGTACATATTTTAAAAAACTATGGGGGATTCTCCTTTACCACTTCTTCATCGAGGTCATTCCACTTTGACCACCCTAGATAAAAATCTTCCTGACATTCTTGTGATTCTTCTGCATCTTTAGCTTCCAGCTGCCCCCCAGTACCTTTTCCCCCGCCTCTCAACAGCCTATCTCTGTCTCCCCAAAAAATTCCTTAGTATTTTGTATGTTATTATTTTCCCCCTAATCTTGTCCTCCATGATCGTCAAATTAATTTTTTTAGTCTTTCCTGTAATTCATATCCTTTAACTCTGGAATAGTCACATTGCATACTTCTGCACTGTCTCCAGTTTCTTAACCTACTTTCAGTTGTGGGTTCTATACTGATACTGATATTAAGATGGGCTTGACATATGTTGTATGAACCCCAAGAATGGATCTTTCGGGGTTTCCCCGAAGGCTTTTTTATTTTTCCCGGCGAGCATTGGCTGCAGAGTTTATTCGGTTGATGTGAGTTCCTGGTGATATGATAGGCATTATGCTTCTCCCAGGTCTTTTCTATGAAAACCCACTGTACTTCCCCCCTCTCCCCTCCTCCCTCAGAGTACAGGCACTGTACTAACCCCTTCTCCACCTCTCCCCCCCGGGTACAGGCACACTAACCCCCCTCCCCCCCTCCCCCGTCAGGCACTGTACTAACCACCTCTCCACCTCCCTCAGGGTACAGGCACTGTATAACCACCTCTCCCCAGAGTACAAGCAATGTACTACCCCACCTCCATTAATACAAAAAACACAAAACAGTTTTAATAACACTGTTTTGATCAGTATAATGACCCCAGTGAAGCCGATACCGTCCCCCCCGACTTTTTACCGTCCCCGGACTTGATACCGTCCCCGAGACTCGATACCGTCCCCCAGACTCGATACCGTCCCCGAGACTCGATACCGTCCCCCCCGACTCGATACCGTCCCCGAGACCTCCCCCCGGCTTGATCCGTCCTCCGAGACTCGATACCGTCCCCGAGACCATACCGTCCCCGAGACTCGATACCGTCCCCGAGACTCGATACCGTCCCCGAGACTGAAACCCCTCTCCGGGGCTGATACCGTCCCCCGAGACCGATACCGTCCCCGAGACTTGATCCCCCCCCCGAGACCGGCCCCCCCAGAACTGTGACACAAATATCAGAATACCCAAGTCTGGATTTAGATTTGCCCTTTAGAGTTGTTTTGGGGCGATCTTAGACGGAGCTGATATTTAACCTAAGACTTGACCTTGGATGCGTCCCCTGTACCCTGGCAGCGGTTTTAAAAGGCGAGCGGTGGACCTTTTCACTCCATTGTAACACCATCAACGAAAATATTGACAGTTTGAATATGAAAAAGTCAAAAAATGTTTGACCCAATGATGAGTCTTTTTTTATTGTTGTTGTTGGGGTGGTAGTGGTGGTGGTGGTGAATGAATGACGGGAATGATTGTGGTGATGGTGGAGTGAGTTAAGAGACATGAGTGGTGGTAGTGAGTTAAGAGACATGAGGCGATGACTTTCTTTCCCCTTTTCCCTCATCTTTAACACACTAAAGAAAATTAAAAAAAAAAAATCGACTTTCCCCCCAGAGGTTAACCCAGGAGGGTGAGGTTAATCCAGGGGGGAGGTTATCCAAAAGGGGGGAGGTTAACCTCAGGGGGGGGTTAAAACCCCCGGGGTGAGGTTAACCCACGGGGGTAAGGTTAACCCAGGAGGGTGGGTTAAACCCAGGGGGGGGAGGAACCCACGGGGGGAAAGGTTTTCCTACGTGGGTGAGGTCCCGCCCCCCCATTTCCCCCTATATTAACCATCCTAAAATATCCTTAAGGTCAGGTTGCTCTGAGTGAAGTGTTGATATGCATAAGACGAGGGTTTTCTGTGTTTTGCTGCTCGGGGAAACCCGCCGCCACCAGCCGGCCACCACACCAGCCACCAACTGACCAGCCACCAACTCCCGGCCCCGCGCCCCCCCACCAGCTGACTACCCCCCCCCGGCCACCAGCTAAAGCCCCAGCTGACAGCCACCAGCGACTAGCCACCAGCGCCCCAGGCTGACACCACCAACTGAGCAACCACTGCCAGGAAGGGAAAAAAAGGGGAGGGAAAGGGGGGAAAAGAAGGAAGAGGGGGAAACAGAGAAAAGGGGAGAGAGAGAGACAGAGAAAAGGGAAATAAGAAAAGAGAAATGGGAGGAAAGAGAGAGAGAGAGAGAGAGAGAGAGAGAGAGAGAGGAAAAAAGAAGAGAGAGAGAGAGAGAGAGAGAGAGAGAGAGAGAGAGAGAGAGAGAGAGAGAGAGAGAGAGAGAAAAAAGAAGAAAAAAAAGAGGGGAGAGAATAATCAAAACAAGCGTGATAAGAGGAGAATCTGAGTATTCACCACCAACGTTTCATTATTCACAAAAAGACCTAAACCGGGGGTGGGTCCCACAGAACAGAATGTTCCAGAGATGGGACACAAAAACAACAAGGGGACACAGTTGGGGAAGCCCAGATAATCACGGGGGTGTTAAAAAATTTTTTCAGTCAAGTCAGGAAGGGGGAAAGTTTGGGAAGCAGTGGGGGTAGGATCCTTTCCCCGCTTTAAAAAAAAGGATGATAAAGCTCATGGTGCGGGAGAGTGACCCAGTAGAGGCCATGAAGAGGCGGGGCCAGGAGCTATGAATCGCCCTGCAACCACAACTAGGTGGTACATATACCCTGGGAAATATCTTCATTATTAAACCAGAGGCAACATTAATTCACCGGGGGCAAACGTTAAATGTAGGGAATGGGAGATGGGCCTTACAGAAATTTGGGGGAATGGTAAGTAGTTAGGTTTGATGGGGGAAAGGGGGCCCCAACCTCGAATCAAAACCCTTTTTTGCCTCCCCCAATTTATCATTCCTTAAAAGTGTTTGACTCTTGTCTCATGGCCGGGGGGACAGTAGTCCCCCTAGCATGATCATGGACTGTGCTAGGGACAGATCCCTGCATGATCTATGGACGTCTGGGGACAGAATGTCCTAGCATGATCTATGGACTGTGCTGGGGACAGTAGTCGTCCTAGCATGATCTATGGACTGTGCTAGGGGACAGTAGTCCCTAGTGATCTATGGACAGGGGCAGTATTTCCTGCATGATCTATGGACTGTGCTGGGGACAGTAGTCCCCCGAGATCATGGACTGTGCTGGGGACAGAGTCGTCCTAGCAATCTATGGACTGTGCTGGGGACAGAGTCCCCCAAATGTCTATGGACTGTGCGGGGGGACGAGTAGTCCTAGCATGATCTATGGACTGTGCTAGGGGACAGAGTCCCCCTAGCATGATCTATGGACTGTGCTGGGGACAGTAGTCGTCCTAGCATGATCTATGGACTGTGCTGGAGAATCTCCCAGACAAGGCCCGGATCCCCCACCAAAAAGATGACAGATCTTTGGGGAGAAAACCGGGGAAAATGCGGATGAGGGGGGTTGGTGGGGATGAAAGAAGGGGTAAGGTCAGGACGATTTCAACATACGTAAAGCTTTTTTGAGGGGACAGGGGAAAACCTGCAACCTTCAACAAAAGTTAGTTGGTAAGGTTTACCCCGTCTGTGACTATAAAAAGGGCATCTAGGCTGAAGAAACCTGTTCACTACCAGTAAGGGGCACTTTAACCCTATAGGAAAAAAACCTTAGTGTAAATACTGTGAGAGAGAAATTTTGTTATATCCCCAGAAAAAGTTCATTTGCATTTCATTAAAAGAAGGAAGAACGTTTATGTGATGTGTAGAATGCCGTCAGCACCTTTAAAACTAAGTCAAATAATTATTTTTCTTTTTTCGAATGTTAAATGTTGATATATATACAGTTAACCGGACTCGAGTCCGGGGGGGGAAAGAGTTGATAAATACACGTTAACCGGACTCGAGCCCGGGGGGTGGAAGTAGTTGATAAAATACACTTAACCCCGGCCCCAGTCCTGGAGGGGGAAGTAGTTGATAAATAACGTTAACCGGACTCGAGTCCTGGAGGTGGAAGGTTGATAAATATCCCTTTAAACCCGGGCCGAGTCCTGGGGGTGGGGAAATACAGTGCCGCCCTCCATACGAGGACTTTAGATATTGCATTTCGGAGGGTCACCTGAACTGTGCTGTGAGCACAAGTTTGGCAAACCCCGGATTGAATAAGTGATGGTGAAGGGTTTCCTTTTTCGGGTCACTGGCCGTCTTCCCCGGGGGGGGACGGCCTGGTTCAAAATTAATTACCAAGTGCCAGCATGCTGCCATCAGCAGGAAAATAACCCCTCTTGGCCAAACATCTTCAATTAGCAGGAAAATAACCCACCCTTATGCCAACATCTTCAATTAATTTTCTTATCATTATTATTACTTCCTTTCTTAATTTTTATCCATTAGCCGTTCAATTTTGACTTTGTATATATTCATTAGTTTTATTCGTTATTTTGTTCCCCAAAAAGTTTGGTATTTTCTTTCTATACATGGCCAAATTAAAGTAAAAAAACCCAAACTAAAGTGATGATAAGCCCATATTAAAGTAGATAATAGGCCCAAACTAAAGAGGGGTAAGCCCTATTAAAGTAGATAATAGGCCTTAAGTGGAGATGAAATCGTAGAGATGGAAAAAAGTGAACCAAAAAAAAGGCATGAAATGATCGAAGAGGAAGGAAAGGCGAGAAATAAACAAAAAAGAAGGAATGAAGGAAGGAAGGAACTACAAGAGGAGAGGAGGGAATGGGATGAAGGGATGATAAAGGGGAATAACAGGAGGGAAACAAGAAAGAAAAAACAGGAAAAGGTAGAATGGTAAATGACAAAAGAAACAGCAACAACCTGACTAGGTAATGCACACTGAAAAGGGAGGAGGGAAGAGAGAGAGAGAGAGAAAAAAAAAAAAAAAAAAAAAAAGGAAGGGAGAGAATTAAAGAGAAAGACGAGAAATTAGATAATAACAAGTGTGCGGGGGAAGCGTGGGGATTAAAGAAGACGGGGGAGAAAGAAGGGGGGAGAAAGAAAAAAAAAAATAAAATGAAGTGACGATATATACACAGGAACGACAAGGGGAAAAATTAGAAGCAAAGAGGAGAAGGAAATCAACACAGAGGAGATGCAAAAAAAGTATGGGGAAAGGGAGGTTGAAAGGGGGATGAAGAATGACTAAGAGTAAATATGTGAAAGAAAATGTTGTGAACTTTTTAAGGAACAAAATCAGATTTCGTCAAAGAAACTTTTTTTTAAAAAAACAAAATAAAAGAGGATTAATATTATTATTATTATTATTATTATTATTATTATTATTATTATTATTATTATTATTATTATTTTTATTTTATTATTTTATTTTTTTTATTTTTTTTTCCTCCAATTTTCTGATTTTCTTCCGCTCATAACTCAAAACGCCTCATCCTTCGGTTCAAATTTTCAACACGGGGTGAGATAACGAAAACCCGATTCTGAGAACAAGTACGGTGCGGTGCCCTGTGCCAAAAAAACGAAGCGACTCTCAGCATTCTGAATAATGACTCGGCCCTTTTGCAGCGTAGCCTTAAACGCTTCACGAGGCTGAAGAGTGAAATTCAAGCTGAGAGGGGGGAGGGCCCCTTCCATGTTGCCAATGTCATTCACCAACCGTGGACTACACCATCAATGATCCTTGTGTGACACAGCAAAGGGGATTTGGCAAGATAGCATGACTTCCCCATGGGCAATGATCACCTGTGATGTCAACTCCTATTTCTTTCCCTTTTTTGATTAAGAGCCCCATTTCCTATTTTGCTGGCTCCCCCTTCCCTCCTTTCCTTCTCTTTTTCTCTTCTCCTCTTTTCCTTCCCTTTTCCCCCTTT
>WNWK01019390.1:0-37915 GCA_009830355.1 Cherax destructor
ATGACAAGGTAACAAGTAAGACACGAGAGAGGGTGGATAGACTGCATTTTTTGGACTGCAAGAAGGCGTTCGACACAGTTCCTCACAAGAGATTAATGCAAAAGCTAGGGATCAGGCACACGTAACAGGAAAAGCACTGCAATGGATCAGAGAATATCTGACAGGGAGGCAACAACGAGTCATGGTACGTGACGAGATGTCAGATGGGCACCTGGACGAGTGGAGTTCCACAAGGGTCAGTCCTAGGACCTGTACTTTTTTTGGTATATGTGAATGACATAACGGAAGGGATAGACTCAGAAGTGTCCCTGTTTGCAGATGATGTGAAGTTAATGAGAAGAATCAAATCAGTCGAGGATCAGGCAGGAATACAAAGAGACCTGGACAGGCTGCAAGCCTTCCAGTAACTGGCTCCTTGAATTTAACCCTGCCAAATGTAAAGTCATGAATATCGGGAAGGGGCAAAGAAGACCGCAGACAGAGTATAGTCTAGGTGGCCAAAGACTGCAAACCTCACTCAAAGAAAAGATCTTGGGGTGAGTATAATACCGACAAATCTCCTGAGGCACACATCAATCAGATAACTGCTGCAGCATACGGGCGGCTGGCAAACCTAAGAATAGCGTTCCAATACCTCACCAAGGAATCATTCAAGACTCTGTATACCATATACGTCAGGCCCATACGGGAGTATGCAGCACCAGTTTGGAACCCACACCTGGTCAAGCACGTCAATAAATTAGAGAAAGTGCAAAGGTTTGCAACAAGACTAGTCCCAGAGCTAAGGGGATTGTCTTACGAAAAAAGGGTTTAAAGGAAATCGGCCTGACGACACTAGAGGACAGGAGGGTTAGGGGAGACATGATAACGACATATAAAATACTGCGAGGAATAGATAAGGTGGACAGAGACAAGATGTTCCAGAGAGGGCCCACAGAAACAAGGGGTCACAATTGGAAGTTGAAGACTCCTATGAGTCAAAGGGATGTTAGGAAGTATTTCTCAGTCATAGAGTTGTCAGGAAGTGGAATAGCTTGGAAAGGACATAGTGGAGGCAGGAACCATACATAGTTTTAAGACTAGGTTTGATAAAGCTCATGGAGCAGGGAGAGAGGACCTAGTAGCAATCAGTGAAGAGGCAGGGCCAGGAGCTATGACTCGACCCCTGCACCACAAATAGGTGAGTACAAATAGGTGAGTACACACACACATACACACACACAAGTGGCGCCGGTGACGACAGTGTACCGCAGGGGTCATACTAGGACCAGTGCTATTCTTGGTATATGAGGAGAATCACATCAGAAGAGGACCAAGCAGGACTTCAAAGAGACCTGGACAAGCTTGACATCTGGTCTAGCAACTGGCTTCTCGAATTTAACCCCACCAAATGCAAGTCATGAGGATCGGAGAAGGGCAAAGAAGACCGCTGACAGAGTACAGGCTAGGTGGACAAAGGCTACAAACCTCATCAAAGGAGAAAGATCTTGTGGTGAGTATAACGCCGCACGTCTCCGGAAACACACATCAACCAGATAACCGCGGCAGCATATGGGCGACTGGCAAACCTAAGGTTAGCGTTCCGTTACCTTAACAAGGAATCGTTCAAGACACTGTACACCGTGTACGTCAGGCTCATACTAGAGTATGCAGCACCAGTCTGTAACCCACACCTATTCAAGCACGTCAAGAAATTAAGAAAGTGCAAAGGTTTGCGACAAGGCTAGTTCCACAACTCAGGGGACTGTCCTATGAAGAAAGGTTGAGGAAATAGGACTAACAACACTGGAGGACAGAAGGGTTAGAGGAGACATGATAACGATATACAAAATACTGCGGGGAATCGACAAGGTAGATAGTGACAGGATGTTCCAGAAGGGGGAAAACAGAAACAAGGGGACACAACTGGAAGCTGAAGACTCAGATGAGTCAAAGGGATGTTAGGAAGCATTTCTTCAGCCATAGAGTAGTTAGGAAGTGGAATAGTCTAGCGAACGATATAGTGGAGGGGAACCATACATAGTTTTAAGACAAGGTATGATAAAGCCTGGAGCAGGGAGAGCAGAGACCCAGTAGCGGACAGTGCAGAGGCGGGGCCAGGAGCTGAGTCTCAACCCCTGCAACCACAATTAGGTGAGTACAATTAGGTGAGTGAGTACACACATACGCACACACACACACACACACACACACACACACAAGCACACACACACAAGCACACACACACACACACACACACGCCCCAGTGGCATGGTGGCTAGCGCTCTTGCTTCACACACACACATACATACAACAGGACTAGTGTCTAATCGACATGTGCCTAGGACAAAATGGTAACTAACATACACACACACACACACACAAACACGTGAAGCAGTATCGTTAATAGTGCTCCCGGGATTTAGCGTCTAGCAGGTGTCCTACGTTATTATTAGCGGTCATAGTACGTGAGTGAATCAGTGACCATACCTACAAGAGTGTAACAGCTTTCTAGAGTGTGAATAATGTCATAACATCAAGAATTTTACAATTTAAATTTGAATGCTGGTGAGTTTACTGGAAGGTGTGTGAGGGAGGGTAGCAATCAGCTGGTCAGTGCCGGCGGCAGTGTTGACACAAATAATCAAAACAATCATATTTAATGGGTCAAGGTTGGGACCTTAAATAAAAATTAATGCAAATATCTGGTCGGTTATAGCAGCAGTGTAGTGATAAAGTCATAAATGAGTGATACAGTAAATAATGAAAGAAAAATATTAGTCAATCCCCAGCACTTGGTGTTGTGACTACAGTTAGTATTATCAGGTTTGTTATGACCATAATACTAAAGGAAAAAGCGTGAATACCAAGTTTTTTATGCATGATAAAATCTACGGAGGGAGTTACAAAGTGAAGATCATAGCAGCCACCACCAGGAGCCGCCATTGTTGTGCAGACGACGTCACTTGCCTATGTGTGGGAACAATTTTTGGTTGGTGTCTAAAGTGTCAGTGTCTCGCCCTACTGGTTGTATGCTATACCATCACTCTCTCCCTAACTTTTAGTGCCAGCAGATAGATAGGAGTAACCTTGACAATATTTAGTTAGTGATTTCAAATCTTCAGAAGAGTTGTGTAGCCTAGCGACCCCCCCCCCATCCTTTGTTCTCAAAGAACGACAAGCTAGTAAACGTGCACGCACACACTAACACACGTGTACACCAGTAAGTATTATAATATTAAATATTAGTATACATTAATAAGGATTAGTGAGAAATATTTCTATAATCTCCAAAAGAGTAGCCTAGCCTAGCGTGATAAAGCGACCCCCCTCCCTCCCTTTGTTCTCCAAGAACAACAAGCTAGTAAACGAGCACGCACACACATACACACGTGTACACCAGTAAGAATTATAGTATTAAATATTAGTATATGTTAATGTGGAACAGGGTGTGAAATATTTTTATAATATTCAAAAGAGTAGCGTGGTCTAGCGTGTTAAAATGACCCCTCCCCTTTTTTCAAAGACTGAGACGCGAGTGCGCGCGCACGCGCACACGCACGCACACACACACACACACACACACACACACACACACACACACACACAAACCTCGGCAAAGGAGAAAGACCTTGGAGTGAGTATAACGCCTAGCATGTCTCGGAGGCACACATCAACCAGATAACTGCGGCAGCAGTTAAGGCAAACCTTAGATTAGCGTTCCGTTACCTTAACAAGGAATCGTTCAAGACACTGTATACCGTGTACGTCAGGCCCATACTAGAATATGCAGCACCAGTCTGGAACCCACACCTGGTCAAGCACGTAAGGAAACTAGAGAAAGTGCAAAGGTTTGCGACAAGGTTAGTTCCACAACTCAGGGGTCTGTCTTATGAAGAAAGGTTGAGGGAAATAGGACTAACAACACTGGAGGAAAGAAGGGTCAGAGGAGACATGATAACGACATACAAAATACTGCGGGGAATTGACAAGGTAGATAGTGACAGGTTGTTTCAGAGAGGAACACAGAAACAAGGGGACACAACTGGAAGCTGAAAACTCAGATGAGTCAAAGGGATGTTAGGAAGCATTTCTTCAGCCACAGAGTAGTCAGGAAGTGGAATGGACTAGAGAAAGATATAGTGGAGGCAGGAACCATACATAGTTTTAAGACAAGGTATGATAAAGCTCATGGAGCAGGGAGAGCAGAGACCCAGTAGCAGACAGCGAAGAGGCGGGGCCAGGAGCTGAGTCTCGACCCCTGCAACCACAATTAGGTGAGTACAATTAGGTGAGTACACATACACACACACACGAGGAGAGGTTAAGGGAAATCGACCTGACGACACTGGAGGACAGGAGGGATAGGGGGGACATGATAACAACATATAAGATACTGAGGGGAATTGACAAAGTGGATAGAGACAGAATGTTCCAGAGATGGGACACAGCAACAAGGGGACACAGTTGGAAGTTGAAGACTCAGACGAATCACAGAGATGTTAGGAAGTATTTCTTCAGTCACAGAGTGGTCGGAAAGTGGAATAGTTTAGGAAGTGATGTAGTGGAGGCAGGCTCCATACATAGCTTTAAGAAGAGGTATGATAAAGCACATGGCGCAGGGAGAGTGACCTAGTAGCGGCCAGTGAAGAGGCGGGGCCAGGAGCTATGAATCGACCCCTGCAACCACAACTAGGTGAGTACAACTAGGTGAGTACACTCTCATACACTCATACTCACATATTCACGTACTCAGACAAACCTAACCTATTAGATCATAAATCCCTCCCCTCCACCACACACCTATTTTTTACACAAACCTGAAGGAGCTAGAGCATCCTAACAGGATAAAAAATGGGATCTCAAAAGGGGGGACGTAAAGGCAAGGGAACTGAGGATGGTTGGTCTGAAAAGGAAGAATGGGTAGAACGACTCAAGAACAAAATGGATAAAGAATGGGAAAAAATGATAAATGAGCTTTACAATAACATGTTAGAGAAGATATCTGCAGAGAGCAAAAAGTGGGAATCACGAGCTGTAGTAGCTGAGACAATGATACAAAGACTGGAGGAAGAAATGGATTTGCTGAAGCAAAATATAAAGATGAGGTCCGAAAGGAGTAAGGTGACTGAAATGGGAACATCAGTAGGCAGGGAGGGGACTGAAGGAGGGGATGGAGCTAAATAATGAAAGAAAAATATTAGTCAATCCCCAGCACTTGGTGTTGTGACTACAGTTAGTATTATCAGGTTTGTTATGTTTTTAGCAGACATACTATCAGGTCATCAGAGTGTCCAGGAGATGATAAGGGAAACAACAAAGGAGATGCTTAAATCAGAACCAGAGATATTGAGAGAAAAGAAATGGGAAGAAGAGAGGGAGAGGTCAATAATTATTCATGGGCTTCAGGAGGCTGAAGGGAAGACCTATGATGAATGAAAGCATTGGGAGGAAACAAAGATTAAGAGCATCATTGCAATAACAGGAGAGAAGGACATGTCTCAGGTAGAAAATTTTCACAGACTTGGGGGGTATTCGAGGGAAAAAAATCGACCAATCAAATTGACATTCAAGACGGAAGTGGTAAGGAACAGGATACTACAACAGAAGCCAATGTTAAAAGAATCTCAGGAATATCAACAAGTGTACCTCAATCGAGACAGAACACGAAAAGAAAGGGAACAACTGAAAGTGAGAGCAAGACGAAATCAGTGGAAGGAAAGAGAGACAGGACAGGCAACGACAGACAGGAAAGAACAGCCTCTGGGGAAACATCAAACACCTCAACCCCTGTCACCACATGTCAACCAAACACAATAACCATAAACAAACCACACATCATAGCCCCCACCCCCCTAAGCAATAATTTCACAATCACAGCAGCTTCCCATAATCTACCCTGCCTCCCACCTCCCCAGCCTTTACCTTCCTCTCCCATCTCCCAAAATACAGTAATGGAAAGGAAGCTAAAGGTATGGTACACCAATGCAGATGGAATAACAAATAAGAGGGAAGAGTGGCAAGAATGAATCACTGATGCATCACCTGACATCATATCACTAACAGAGACAAAACTTACAGGGATGATAACTTATGCAATCTTTCCACCTGGATATCAGATCCTGAGGAAAGACAGAGAGAACAGAGGAGGGGGAGGAGTAGCTCTGCTCATCAAAAACCAGTGGAGTTTTGAGGAAGTGGGAGGAATGGACAGAAGGGAAACAGAAGACTTCATTGTTGGAACACTTCAGACTGGGGGTCCAAAGGTGATGATAGCAGTGATGTATAACCCACCACTGAACAGCAGGAGGACAAGACAAGAGTATGATGTGCACAATAGGGAAATTGTGGGTACACTAGCTGAAGTGGCCAGGAGGGCTCATATGGGTAGGACAAAATTACTCATAATGGGGGATTTCAATCATAAAGAGATTGACTGGGAAAATCTAGAGCCACATGGGGGTCCAGAAACATGGAGGGCTAAGATGTTGGAGACTGTATTGGAGAACTTCATGCACGAGCATGTTAGGGATACAACCAGAGAGAGAGAGAGGAGAGGATGTTGCAGCGAGGCTGGATCTCATATTCACCTTGAATAGCTCAGACACAGAGGATATCACACAAGAAAGACCCCTTGGCGCTAGTGATCATGATGTCCTGAGTTTTGAATACCTTGTAGAGTTACAAATGGAGAATGCAACAGCGCGGGGACAACAAGAGAAGCCGAACTTCAAAAAAGGGAACTACATAGGAATGAGAAGTTTCCTGCATGAAGTGCAGTGGAAAAGAGAACTAGAGGGAAAGACAGTAAATGAAATGATGGAACTAGTGACCACTAAGTGCAGGGAGGCAGAGGAGAAGTTCATACCAAAGGGTAACAGAAAAAATAGTAAGACCAGAGTGAGCCCATGGTTTAACTGGAGGTGTAAAGAGGCTAAAGCCAAGTGTGCTAGAGCATGGAAAAAGTATAGAAGGCAAAGGACTCAAGAAAACAAGGAGTTGAGCAGAAGAACCAGAAATGAATATGCTGGGATAAGGAGAGAGGCCCCAGAGGCAATACGAGAACGACATAGCATCAAAAGCCAAATCTGAACCAAAGTTGTTATGCAAGGAGGGAAGAGTATATGGAGAGAAAAAGAGAGGTTAAGAGAGTGGTGAAGCAATGTAAAAAGAGAGCAAATGAGAGAGTGGGTGAGATGTTATCAACAAATTTTGTTGAAAATAAGAAAATGTTTTGGAGTGAGATTAATAAGTTGAGGAAGCCTAGAGAACAAATGGATTTAACAGTTAAAAATAGGAGAGGAGAGTTATTAAATGGAGAGTTAGAGGTATCGGGAAGATGAATGGAATATTTTGAGGAGTTGTTAAATGTTGATGAAGACAGGGAAGCTGTGATTTCGTGTATAGGGCAAGGAGGAATAACATCTTGTAGGAGTGTGGAAGAGCCAGTTGTGAGTGTGGGGAAAGTTCGTGAGGCAGTGGGTAGAATGAAAGGGGGTAAGGCAGCTGGGATTGATGGGATAAAGATAGAAATGGTAAAAGCAGGTGGGGATATAGTTTTGGAGTGGTTGGTGCTATTATTTAATAAATGTATGGAAGAGGGTAAGGTACCTAGGGATTGGCAGAGTGTGTATTGTTCCTTTGTATAAAGGCAAAGGGGACAAAAGAGAGTGCAAAAATTATAGGGGAATAAGTCTGTTGAGTGTACCTGGTAAAGTGTATGGTAGAGTTATTATTGAAAGAATTAAGAGTAAGACAGAAAGCAGGATAGCAGATGAACAAGGGGGCTTTAGGAAAGGTAGGGGGTGTGTACACCTAGTGTTTACAGTGAAACATATAGGTGAACAGTATTTGGATAAGGGTAAAGAGGTTTTTGTGGCATTTATGGATTTGGAAAATGCGTATGATAGGGTGGATAGGGGGGGCAATGTGGCAGATGTTGCATGTGTATGGAATAGGAGGAAGGTTACTGAAAGCATTGAAGAGTTTTTATGAGGATAGTGAGGCTCAGGTTAGAGTGTGTAGGAGGGAGGGGGACTATTTCCCAGTAAAAGTGGGCCTTAGACAAGGATGTGTGATGTCACCATGGTTGTTCAATATATTTATAGATGGGGTTGTAAGAGAAATGAATGAGAGGGTCTTGGCAAGAGGTGTGGGGTTAAAAGATAAAGAATCAAATACAAAGGGGGAGTTGTCACAGTTGCTTTTTGCTGCTGACACTGTGCTTTTGGGAGATTTTGAAGAGAAGTTGCAGAGGTTGGTGTATGAATTTGGTAGGGTGTGTAAAAGAAGAAAATTGAAAGTGAATATAGGAAAGAGTAAGGTGATGAGGATAACAAAAAGATTAGGTGACGAAAGATTGATATCAGATTGGAGGGAGAGAGTATGGAGGAGGTGAGTGTATTCAGATATTTGGGAGTGGACATGTCAGCAGATGGGTCTATGAAGGATGAGGTGAATCATAGAAATGATGAGGGAAAAGGGTGAGTGGAGCACTTCGGAGTCTGTGGAGACAAAGAACTTTGTCCATGGAAGTAAAGAGGGGAATGTATGAGAGTATAGTTATACCAACTCTCTTATATGGGTGTGAAGCATGGGTGATGAATGTTGCAACGAGGAGAAGGCTGGAGGCAGTGGAGATGTCATGTCTGAGGTCAATGTGTGGTGTGAATATAATGCAGAGAATTCGGAGTTTGGAAATTAGGAGGAGGTGCGGGATTACCAAAACTATTATCCAGAGAGCTGAGGAGGGGTTGTTGAGGTGGTTTGGACATGTAGAGAGAATGGAACGAGACAGAATGACTTCGAGAGTGTATAAATCTATAGTAGAGGGAAGGTGGGGTAAGGGTTTTGTGTGCGAGGGGCTTTGACTTCCAGCAAGCATGTGTGAGCGTATTTGAATGGAGTGAATGGAGACAAAGGGTTTTTAAAGTTCTGGAGATTGGAAGTACAGTGTCTGCACCCTGAAGGAGGGGTGTTAATGTTGCAGTTTTATAACTGTAGTGTAAAGCACCCCTCTGGCAAGACAGTGATGGAGTGAATGATGATGAAATTTTTTTCTTTTTCGGGCCACCCTGCCTTGGTGGGAATCGGCCGATGTGTTAAAAAAAAAAATTATGGTAGAGACAGGGATGCTTCCAGAAAATCGTAGAGGTAGGGTGCACGAGCAGGTGCTGGACACAATACACATAACCAAGGTAGAGGTGATGAAACTGCTAGGTGAACTAGATACATCAAAGGCAGTTGGCCCAGATAACATATCTCCTTGGATACTGAGAGAAGGAGCAGAGGAACTGTGTGTGCTGCTAGAAGCAATCTTCAGTAAATCTATCGAAACTGGACAATTACCTGAGGCGTGGAAGACAGCAAATGTAGCTCCAATTTTTAAGAAGGGAAACAAACAGGAAGCGTTAAACTATCGACCAGTGTATCTGACTTGTATAGTATGTAAAGTAATGGAAAAGATCATCAGGAGAAGAGTTGTGGAACATATTGAAAAGATTGGGCTCATACATGACAATCAGCACGGCTTCAGAGATGGGAAATCCTGTGTCACAAATCTACTTGAGTTCTATGATAAGGTAACAGAAGTAAGACAGGAGAGAGAGGGATGGGTAGATTGCATCTTTTGGACTGTAAGAAGGCTTTTGACACAGTACCACACAAGAGACTGGTGCAAAAATTAAAGGAGCAGGCAGGAATAATAGGGAAAGTACTGCAATGAATCAGGGAATACGTAACAGGGAGGAAACAACGAGTGTTGGTACGTGATGAAGTGTCAGAGTGGGCGCATGTGTCGAGTGGGGTTCCAGAAGGGTCAGTCCTAGGTCGGGTGCTGTTTCTTATATATGTGAATGACATGATGGAAGGAATAGATTCAGAAGTGTCACTGTTCGCTGATGATGTGAAACTGATGAGGAGACTACAAGCGGACGAGGATCAGTTAAGATTACAAGGGGATCTGGACAGACTACAAGTCTGGTAAAACAAATGGCTCCTGTAGTTTAACCCCAGTAAGTGTAAGGTCATGAAGATTAGGGAAGGACACAGAAAACCGCAGACGGCATACAGGTTAGGGAATCAAAGGCTGCAAACGTCACTTAAAGAAAAGGATCTTGGAGTAAGCATTATAACGAACATGTCTCCTGAGGCACACATCAATCAAATAACTGCTGCAGCATATGGGCGATTGGCAAACCTGAGATTAGCATTTAGACATCTGAGTAAGGAGTCATTCATGACATTATACACATTGTATGTCAGGCCAATACTGGAGTATGAAGCACCAGTATGGAACCCTCACCTAGTCAAACACGTCACGAAATTGGAGAAAGTGTAAAAATTTGCAACACGTTTAGTCCCGGAACTGAGAGGTATGCCTTATGAGGAGAGGTTAAGGGAACTCAACCTGATGACACTAGAGGACAGGAGGGACAGGGGGGACATGATAACAACGTATAAAATACTAAGAGGAATTGACAAGGTGGACAGGGCTCGAATGTTTCAGAGATGGGATACAGGAACAAGGGGCCACAATTGGAAGCTGAAAACCCAGATGAGTTTACTCTATTTCTTGCTCCTCCTGTCCTCTTCAGTACTTCGGAGAAACTGGCCGATCTCTTTCTGACAGACGTAGGGAGCACAAAAATAGTGTTAGGCTTGCCGACACTAATAATGCTCTTTTCTGTCATGTCAGAGATCACAGTCATCCCATTGATTGGTCTTCTGCTAAAACTGTCTACCCTACGTCCAACTTTCACAGTCGCCTTTTGGTTGAATCCTCCCTTATACACAACTTTCCCTGTATGAATCTTAGCCCTGGCTTTGTCTCTGTTGATGCTTTCCTCTCCCATTACATTGTTAAATGCTCCAAACTTCAGAACACCCGTGACTTAACCTGATTCCTTCCCCCTCTTTCTCTTCCCCCTTCTCCTCTTTCTCCTTTCTCCTCTGGGTTCTCTTTCTTTGATTTTCTTTTGCCTTGTATTTGTCCTCTATTTTATTTTATTTTATTTTTCCCCCCTGTGTTCTTGTTCTTACCCTTACCTGCCGTCAGCGTCATTGCAGTGCTCCTTTCCTAGCTTATGACTGACTCCACTACCACTACCACTACCACCTTCACTACTACCTCCTTACCCCTCCACCACTTTATTGTGCCCTTCCCTGTCTGCCTGCCTATAAATACCCCTTCCTCCTGTCCTTCGTGTTAGTGTGACTTTGTAAATGGTCCAAGTCGGACCGAAACGTCGTCGTAAGCTCCTCTCCTTTTATATGTGCGGGTTGTGTGTGTATTGTTCCAGTCACGGTATTGTGCCTTTTTTGTTATTGCTTTCTATATAGAATGTCATTGATGTCAACTAGAACAGTATAAGTTGCATCATGTACTTGTAGAAATAAAGATTATTATTAATTATTATTATTATTTCAGATGACGCATCAAACACAATTTTAAGCAGAATAAAGCAGTAAACACGTATCGGTAATATAGCAAGTGTGGAATGGGAGGCATGCAAATTCGTTCCAAGCAAGGGAAAGATAAATACAGTTCCTTAGAACAAGAGCCCCCCTCACCAGCATCAATGCAAAATAATGCTATAAGGTAAAATAATACACCATTTTGAGATTAAAATTGGCAAAATGTCACCATCACGCTCCATTAAATATACCAATCTACTTTAAGTAGGAAACACGAGTGAACATAATAATGGAATACAATACCAACTCGTTGATAAGATAGTCACGTGCAACAGTTAATAAAAAATTTCACACCGTTTCGCACATAAAATTGCGAAATCTGCTCCTACACACTTCAATTTCACTCCCAGCCTTTAATTTTTTGGAGGTTTGAAGTTATGCCAGGATTTGAGAAGTTATCCAAGATATTCCAAGAGGATACGAATGGGTTCAACTTCTTTGGTCAAAGGTCACCTAAACATTCCAACTGTTCCAAGAACTTGGTCCTAGTTACCGAACATTTGAAACCGTCAGGATGAGGAAGATAAAAAAAATTCAGGTAATCTCTTAAAGTTACCCCTTCGAAGATACATATTAAAAATACTGAAGATATGGACATACAAAAAAAATGAGAAGTACGCAAGAATATTAAAATATTTCAAAGCATAAGCCCAAATGGAGAACTGACGACCAAAGTGAAAAAAAACACTGATTTCAGAACCATCTTTTATAGGGACAACGCTCAGCTGTGCAGATTTTTGTTCCGCTTTACACACAGTTATATGATGTCCCAATAAAAGTTTGCTCTGCAACCTGTGTTTTTCCTTTACCATTTACAGTAAAAGATCTTCACAACCGAGAAAAGAATAGTTCATGAAGGCGAATTATAAGTAAACTAGGAATCGGCACGACTAAGAAGTCCTGGTCGAATCAAAAGCACTAAAAGCTAAAAAGACACATACTTTGATATTAAAAGAGGAAATAGAAATTCAACAAACCATAAGAGTTCCAATAACTATGTTCGTGTGAGGTGCATAGTCTTTTACTGTTGCAGTGAGGAGGAGACTGCAGGTAGTGGAGATGTCATGTGTGGAGGAGACTGCAGGTAGTGGAGATGTCATGTGTGGAGGAGACTGTAGGTAGTAGAGATGTCATGTGTGGAGGAGACTGTAGGTAGTGGAGATGTCATGCGTGGAGGAGACTGCAGGTAGTGGAGATGTCATGTGTGGAGGAGACTGCAGGTAGTGGAGATGTCATGTGTGGAGGAGACTGCAGGTAGTGGAGATGTCATGTGTGGAGGAGACTGTAGGTAGTGGAGATGTCATGTGTGGAGGAGACTGTAGGTAGTGGAGATGTCATGTGTGGAGGAGACTGCAGGTATTGGAGATGTCATGTGTGGAGGAGACTGCAGGTAGTGGAGACGTCATGCGTGGAGGAGACTGCAGGTAGTGGAGATGTCATGTGTGGAGGAGACTGCAGGTAGTGGAGATGTCATGCGTGGAGGAGACTGCAGGTAGTGGAGATGTCATGTGTGGAGGAGACTGTAGGTAGTGGAGATGTCATGTGTGGAGGAGACTGCAGGTAGTGGAGATGTCATGTGTGGAGGAGACTGCAGGTAGTGGAGACGTCATGCGTGGAGGAGACTCCAGGTAGTGGAATGTCATTTTGGAGGAGACTGCAGGTAGTGGAGATGTCATGCGTGGAGGAGACTGCAGGTAGTGGAGATGTCATTTTGGAGGAGACTGCAGGTAGTGGAGATGTCATGCGTGGAGGAGACTGCAGGTAGTGGAGATGTCATGTGTGGAGGAGCTGCAGGTAGTGGAGACGTCATGTGTGGAGGAGACTGCAGGTAGTGGAGATGTCATGTGTGGAGGAGACTGCAGGTAGTGGAGATGTCATGTGTGGAGGAGACTGCAGGTAGTGGAGACGTCATGTGTGGAGGAGACTGCAGGTAGTGGAGATGTCATGCGTGGAGGAGACTGTAGGCAGTGGAGACGTCATGCGTGGAGGAGACTGCAGGTAGTGGAGATGTCATGTGTGGAGGAGACTGCAGGTAGTGGAGATGTCATGTGTGGAGGAGACTGCAGGTAGTGGAGATGTCATGTGTGGAGGAGACTGCAGGTAGTGGAGATGTCATTTTGGAGGAGACTGTAGGTAGTGGAGATGTCATGTGTGGAGGAGACTGCAGGTAGTGGAGATGTCATGTGGAGGAGACTGCAGGTAGTGGAGATGTCATGTGTGGAGGAGACTGCAGGTAGTGGAGATGTCATGCGTGGAGGAGACTGCAGGTAGTGGAGATGTCATGTGTGGAGGAGACTGTAGGCAGTGGAGATGTCATGTGTGGAGGAGACTGTAGGTAGTGGAGATGTCATGTGTGGAAGAGACTGCAGGTAGTGGAGATGTCATGTGTGGAGGAGACTGCAGGTAGTGGAGATGTCATGTGTGGAGGAGACTGTAGGTAGTGGAGATGTCATGTGTGGAGGAGACTGCAGGTAGTGGAGACGTCATGTGTGGAGGAGACTGCAGGTAGTGGAGATGTCATGTGTGGATGAGACTGTAGGTAGTGGATATGTCATGTGTGGAGGAGACTGCAGGTAGTGGAGACGTCATGTGGAGGAGACTGCAGGTAGTGGAGATGTCAGTGTGGAGAGACTGCAGGTAGTGGAGATGTCATGTGGAGGAGACTGCAGGTAGTGGAGATGTCATGTGTGGAGGAGACTGCAGGTAGTGGAGATGTCATGTGTGGAGGAGACTGCAGGTAGTGGAGATGTCATGTGTGGAGGAGACTGCAGGTAGTGGAGATGTCATGTGTGGAGGAGACTGCAGGTAGTGGAGATGTCATGTGTGGAGGAGACTGTAGGCAGTAGAGATGTCATGTTTGAGTTAACTGTGTGGTGTGAATTAGAATCTTACAAATTAGAAGACGATTTGTCGGTATGAAAATTATAATTGAGGAGTTGAAATAAATTAAATTGATCAGAAATGTTAGTAAAACCAGAATGGCCGAAAGGAAGGGTAGTTGATGTCCCAGAAAACGTTGTAATGAAGAGATAAAGACGGCTGTGAGTGGTAGAGGCTTGACCAACCAGCAGGCGTGTGTGAGAGAACTGGAGTGAAGGAGAGATGTTTATGGTATCTGACGTGTTGTTGGGGAGTGGGCAAGGTAAAATTTACGAGGAGATTCAGGGAAACATGTTAGCTGGACTAGAGTTCTCTAGGTGGGAATTACGGTGCCTACACTCTGAATGATGGGTTTGGAAGCCCATATGTGGTGTGGGTAAAATTCACGGATGCACCAGAGGAAAAATATTTTTGACTCAACATGTCATAGAAGCCAGGAGAGTGAGACAAGACTCATCGGGCGTATTAGACTTAGTTTTCTTCCTACATAAATCAGACATAGGAATGATAAACAACAAAGCCAATAGGAGCGAGTCATTGTACTAATCTAAAGTGCCTTCATAAGATGGAAACGCAAGCCAAGGCAAAGAAGAACAAAGAGAAAAGGATCCCTGTGTATAGAAGAAGTGACTATGATGAAATTTGAAGATTTGTAAGAAACTCGAAGGAAAGAGGAGCTAGATGGAGACATCTCATAAGAAATAATGGATTTTTTTTTCACTTATCACGGGGGTAGTAGATTTAACTCGAATCAGAAAACAGCAAGCAAGGGGAATACGGAACCCACGGTTCAACAAATACATGGAAGCGAATAAAAAACAGGAAAAAATGAAGATGTTAAATGAATATATAATAATGAGAATACATACAGACAAGCATTTAAAATATAATATCACATCTCAAGAGAAAAATGAGCTCAATTTACTATACGACTTTATAAGAAGAATGATAATATTCAGGGACCAAGAGAATTAGAATGACGAGAAAGCCTATGATGAACTCAAAAACAACTTTCAGAATGTTTTCAGAATAAAACAGAGAACAGTTCCAAGAACTGGGAAGGCCCATAACTATCGAGCACAGAATATATAACAAGACAATACAGACAAGATAATTGCCAGACTCCAAGAAAACAGTGAACGTAATTCCAATCATCATAAAAGGAGACGACCAGGAACCACTAAATTACAGACCAGTATCTCTGACAAGCATATCATGTGAAGTAAAGCAGAGAATAATAAGAAAAGAAGTAGACCGCCCTGAAGGCACGAGATTTATTACAGACTAAAAATACAGAGTCAAGAAAAGATGATCATTGCTAACAAAACTACAGGAATTATTCGACAGACTAGGGAAGATTATGCAAGAGAAAGAAGACTGCAGACTGCAAATTCCTGGACTACAAATAGGCTACTGACACAGTAGCCTATTTGGATAAAGAAACCATGCTATAGAGAATTACAGTCACGTGACTCGAGCCACTCTGGACGATATTTTGGCTGTCAAATACTATTTTAATTCAGTAGCCAACAGGTGTGTTATAACATATAATAAAACACTTTGTGCTATTAATGTTGCATCTGCAGCTTCGTGCTATTCATTTCAAGTATTACAGTTCCATCTTACAGCTAATTATATATTCAATGAAATACGAAGATACATATAAAAACAATCTGTCATTACTACTATATAAACACTAGTCACTAGGGTAGAATCTCATCAAATAACAAGTTCATCTAAGCGGTTGTTTGCTAGTATAATGAGAACACGAATTGGACAATACACTAAGAAATTACAAGACGATCTGGCCGGTTTAAAAAATGGTGATAAAAAAGGGCAGTTGCTGCAGTTCGTTCACAACAAATGTAATAAGAATGGGAAAAGAGAAGGGGAGACTAACCATGTCATGTGACATGAGAGATGAAAAACTCTCAGAATCAAGTAGTAAAATAGACGTTATTGTAAACCCTAACCCAAACCCTCTGCCCACGTAAATATAGGGCAGCATACGCCAGGCTAGTACATGTAACTACAAATTTAAAAAATCTTAAGTCAACAAGACTAAACAAGAGACTCACAATGAGAGATAATGTGACCAGATGGGTAAATGTGTAACTAATGGGTTCCCTAAAGAATCAGTTGAGGGTTCCATCTTATTCTCGCCTACACTCAGAGTGTTCTGAGGTCACGCTAACTTAAATAGTTAACTGATTCTATACGAGCAGTAAATGATGTATATCTGTGCTTTAGCTCAGACATGTTTACCTTCTAACGTGTGAGAGTGGAACAGTATTTCAGACGAAAGAGAAGCAAGTGTTTTGAAATGTATCTTATGTTTTGAGTGAACACGTAAAGCACCCTAAAGTGCTTTACGTGGTCGTAAAGCACCCTAAAGTGCTTTACGTGGTTCCACTTCCTTTGTCGTGTTCTTTAAGCGTCACGTCGTCTGATTGTCACTTGCATCTTGGTTTATTTAATTCGTATATGTAGTAAACTGCATATATTTTTGGACATGGTACCCATAGTTTCTCGTTTTAAATTCTTCCTTAAATGCTATTATTTTTATTTTTATTTCAGTAAAGTTAATTTTGGCTAGGTTACATAAATGGATTAAACGCATCTTTATCCACAAAAAAGCAATTACAAAAACTGGCCGATATTACGTGTGGCAATCAGGTGATCGAGAAAAAAATTACTCAACATTTAAAACTGATCCTTTTTATCAAAGATGTTTCCGTTTATCGCCACTGAACACTGTTTATCGTCAATGAACACTGTTTATCGTCACTGAACACTGTTTATCGTCACTGAACACTGTTTATCGTCACTGAACACTGTTTATCGTCACTGAACACTGTTTATCGTCACTGAACACTGTTTATCGTCACTGAACACTGTTTATCGTTACTGAACACTGTTTATCGTCACTGAACACTGTTTATCGTCACTGAACACTGTTTATCGCCACTGAACACTGTTTATCGTCACTGAACACTGTTTATCGTCACTGAACACTGTTTATCGCCACTGAACACTGTTTATCGTCACTGAACACTGTTTATCGTCACTGAACACTGTTTATCGCCACTGAACACTGTTTATCGTCACTGAACACTGTTTATCGCCACTGAACACTGTTTATAGTCACTGAACACTGTTTGTCGTCACTGAACACTGTTTATCGTCACTGAACACTGTTTATCGTCACTGAACACTGTTTATCGTCACTGAACACTGTTTATCGTCACTGAACACTGTTTATCGTCACTGAACACTGTTTATCGTCACTGAACACTGTTTATCGTCACTGAACACTGTTTATCGTCACTGAACACTGTTTATCGCCACTGAACACTGTTTATCGTCACTGAACACTGTTTATCGTCACTGAACACTGTTTATCGTCACTGAACACTGTTTATCGACACTGAACACTGTTTATCGCCACTGAACACTGTTTATCGTCACTGAACACTGTTTATCGTCACTGAACACTGTTTATCGTCACTGAACACTGTTTATCGTCACTGAACACTGTTTATCGCCACTGAACACTGTTTATCGTCACTGAACACTGTTTATCGTCACTGAACACTGTTTATCGTCACTGAACACTGTTTATCGTCACTGAACACTGTTTATCGTCACTGAACACTGTTTATCGTCACTGAACACTGTTTATCGCCACTGAACACTGTTTATCGTCACTGAACACTGTTTATCGCCACTGAACACTGTTTATAGTCACTGAACACTGCTTGTCGTCACTGAACACTGTTTATCGTCACTGAACATTGTTTATCGTCACTGAACACTGTTTATCGTCACTGAACACTGTTTATCGTCACTGAACACTGTTTATCGTCACTGAACACTGTTTATCGTCACTGAACACTGTTTATCGTCACTGAACACTGTTTATCGCCACTGAACACTGTTTATCGTCACTGAACACTGTTTATCGTCACTGAACACTGTTTATCGCCACTGAACACTGTTTATCGTCACTGAACACTGTTTATCGTCACTGAACACTGTTTATCGTCACTGAACACTGTTTATCGTCACTGAACACTGTTTATCGTCACTGAACACTGTTTATCGTCACTGAACACTGTTTATCGTCCCTGAACACTGTTTATCGTCACTGAACACTGTTTATCGTCACTGAACACTGTTTATCGTCACTGGACACTGTTTATCGTCACTGAACACTGCTTATCGTCACTGAACACTGTTTATCGTCACTGAACACTGCTTATCGTCACTGAACACTGTTTATCGTCACTGAACACTGCTTATCGTCACTGAACACTGTTTATCGTCACTGAACACTGTTTATCATCACTGAACACTGTTTATCGTCACTGAACACTGTTTATCGTCACTGGACACTGTTTATCGTCACTGAACACTGCTTATCGTCACTGAACACTGTTTATCGTCACTGAACACTGCTTATCGTCACTGAACACTGTTTATCGTCACTGAACACTGTTTATCGTCACTGAACACTGTTTATCGTCACTGAACACTGTTTATCGTCACTGAACACTGTTTATCGTCACTGAACACTGTTTATCGTCACTGAACACTGTTTATCGCCACTGAACACTGTTTATCGTCACTGAACACTGTTTATCGTCACTGAACACTGTTTATCGTCACTGAACACTGTTTATCGTCACTGAACACTGTTTATCGTCACTGAACACTGTTTATCGCCACTGAACACTGTTTATCGTCACTGAACACTGTTTATCGTCACTGAACACTGTTTATCGTCACTGAACACTGTTTATCGTCACTGAACAATGTTTATCGTCACTGAACACTGTTTATCGTCACTGAACACTGTTTATCGTCACTGAACACTGTTTATCGTCACTGCACACTGTTTATCGTCACTGAACACTGTTTATCGTCACTGAACACTGTTTATCGTCACTGAACACTGTTTATCGTCACTGAACACTGTTTATCGTCACTGAACACTGTTTATCGCCACTGAACACTGTTTATCGTCACTGAACACTGTTTATCGTCACTGAACACTGTTTATCGTCACTGAACACTGTTTATCGTCACTGAACACTGTTTATCGTCACTGAACACTGTTTATCGCCACTGAACACTGTTTATCGTCACTGAACACTGTTTATTGTCACTGAACACTGTTTATCGTCACTGAACACTGTTTATCGTCACTGAACACTGTTTATCGTCACTGAACACTGTTTATCGCCACTGAACACTGTTTATCGCCACTGAACACTGTTTATCGTCACTGAACACTGTTTATCGTCACTGAACACTGTTTATCGTCACTGAACACTGTTTATCGCCACTGAACACTGTTTATCGTCACTGAACACTGTTTATCGTCACTGAACACTGTTTATCGTCACTGAACACTGTTTATCGCCACTGAACACTGTTTATCGTCACTGAACACTGTTTATCGTCACTGAACACTGTTTATCGTCACTGAACACTGTTTATCGTCACTGAACACTGTTTATCGTCACTGAACACTGTTTATCGTCACTGAACACTGTTTATCGTCACTGAACACTGTTTATCGTCACTGAACACTGTTTCGTTACCCGATAAAAACTTTGTATAATCAGCATTTTCTTTTTTTCAGTTTGCATATCTTCATCTAATTCTTGTCTCACACTTTCTATCCGGACCAGACCTAACCAGCTCCCCATTCCACTATAGGCCTACGATCCAAGTCCTAAGACAGGCAGTAGTAAATTAAATTTTCTTTTAAACTCATTTCCAGAATATAATCTTATCACCACCATCTTCTCGCATAAATCTAACAACAGCATTTCACAGATTCGAAGTGGTAGTGACTCCAGACTCGTGATATCCATCCAGAAATGCGTTGCATAAATATGAGCATTTTCATTTTAGAAAGCTTTATATAAAATGGGTCTTAATGGAAAATCGATATTATTTTTTTTATTAACATATTAACAGGGTGGTCCGAAAAAGAAAAACTTTCACCATCATTCACTCCATCACTGTCTTGTCAGAAGCGCGCTTACACTACAGTTATAAAACTGCAACATTAACACCCCTTCTTCAGAGTGCAGACACTGTACTTCCCATCTCCTGGACTTAAGTCCGCCCTACCAGTTTCCCTGAATTACTTCATAAATATTACCCTGCTCACTCTACAGCAGTACGTCAAGTCCTAAAATCGATGTCTCCATTCGCTATTATCTCACACGCTTACGCGTGCTTGCTGGAAGTCCAAGCCTCTCGCACACAAAACCTCCTTTACCCCCTCCCTCCAATCTTTTCTAGGCCGACCTCTACCCCACCTTCCCTCCACTACAGATTTATACACTTTCGTAGTCATTCTGTTTTGTTCCATTCTCTCTACATGTCCGAACCAACTCAACTCTGAATTCAAAGCACAGAACCATATGATCACTAGCTCCAAGGGGCCTTTCATACGTGATATCCTCGATGTCCGAACTACTCAAAGTGAATACTAGGTCCAGTCTTGCTGGTTCGTCCTCACCTCTCTCTCTGGTAGTGTCTCTAACATGTTGATGCATGAGGGAGGGAGGAAGAAGCGGAGAATGAGAGAGGGAGTGATCACACAATAAACATTAAGCAAACAGAGACATGGCGAGGTTGTTTAAGAAGGAAGGCTGCAAGTTTGCATACAAAATTTTGATAGAATAGAAGTTTGCTCTCGATATTTTCAGTACAGTAGGATTTTGAGACCAGAATTTTCTTACATAAGAATTCAGCTACAATCACTCTGAGTGATTGATTATAAAACTATACTAAGGTACAGTTTAGGAATCTTTATTGACAACCTTTGTCCTGATTTACAGCCTTGCTTAAGAGACTAAAAAATGTGTTCCTTCCTCTCTCTCTATCTTTTCCTTGATCCATATGTCCAGGAATCCATCCTTGGGCCCCGGATATTTACCTATTCTCACTTTCTCAGGGGCAGCGTGTTCGGATGATCTTCATTATTATTATTATTATTATTATTATTATTAGTATTATTATTATTATTATTATTATTATTATTATTATTATTATTATTAATTATATTACCTGGTTAGCATTAAAATATTTTGGCTGCTACAACGACTGCTGATTGACACTGAATCAACACTGACTCCATATGGATATAGATTAGACGCAGACAATATATACACTGAGTTGCTTTCGTTTTTTTTTGCACAAATGATTATTTATGGTGGGTAAAAATACCCTGAAATCACAACTTGCATTTGCTGCACTCTGAAACATCTTGCAGTCATTTCTCTCGTCTTTCTATTATCTCTCTTGCCTTTCAATTTATCTCTCACCTTCTGTCATTTCCTCTTTTTCCTTTCATCTCTCTCCTTGCTGTCGTCTTTCTCACTTATATGTCATCTCTATCACATTACTATCATTTCCCTCACCTTGCTAACATTCCCCTCACCTTGCTAACATTCCCCTCACCTTGCTAACATTCCCCTCACCTTGCTAACATTCCCTCACCTTGCTAACATTCCCTCACCTTGCTAACATTCCCTCACCTTGCTAACATTTCCCTCACCTTGCTAACATTCCCTCACCTTGCTAACATTCCCTCACCTTGCTAACATTCCCTAACATTGCTAACATTCCCCTCACCTTGCTAACATTACCCTCACCTTGCTAACATTCCCTCACCTTGCTAACATTCCCCTCACCTTGCTAACATTCCCTCACCTTGCTAGCATTCCCTAACCTTGCAACATTCCCTCACCTTGCTAACATTCCTCTCACCTTGCTAACATTCCCCTCACCTTGCTAACATTCCCTCACCTTCTAACATTCCCTCCCTTGCTAACATTCCCTTACCTTGCTAACATTCCCCTCACCTTGCTAACATTCCCCTCACCTTGTTAACATTCCCCCCACCTTGTTAACATTCCCTCACCTTGCTAACATTCCCCTCACCTTGCTAACATTCCCCCCACCTTGCTAACATTCCCTCACCTTGCTAACATTCCCCTCACCTTGCTAACATTCCTAACCTTGCTAACATTCCCTCACCTTGCTAACATTCCCCTCACCTTGCTAACATTCCCCTCACCTTGCTAACATTCCCCTCACCTTGCTAACATTCCCCTCACCTTGCTAACATTCCCCTCACCTTTAACATTCCCTCACCTTGCTAACATTCCCTCACCTTGCTAACATTCCCTCACCTTGCTAACATTCCCTTACCTTGCTAACATTCCCCTCACCTTGCTAGCATTCCCCTAACCTTGCTAACATTCCCCTCACCTTGCTAACATTCCCTCACCTTGCTAACATTCCCTCACCTTGCTAACATTCCCTCTGCCTTTAACATTCCCCTCACCTTGCTAACATTCCCCTCACCTTGCTAACATTCCCCTCACCTTGCTAACATTCCCCTCACCTTGCTAACATTCCCCTCACCTTGATGTTATCTCTCTCATAACTACTGATATGCAACATTATCTTTGCTTAATGAATTACACCGCACCATTTATCAGCAGGCATCTCGGTTATCAATTTTATTTATATCCCGACCGACCTTCCATGATCACAAGATCCAACTCACACACATTACACATATTCTCGTCAGCATTTTCTAGTTTTCTCTACCATTAACTAGGAAAAACAACTGTAAATGAACACTTATTTGAGCTGTAGTTCACTTTTTATATCAGCAGTAGTTCACTTTATTATTTCAACAGTAGTTCACTTTTTATATCAGCAGTAGTTCACTTTATTATTTCAACAGTAGTTCACTTTTTATATCAGCAGTAGTTCACTTTATTATTTCAACAGTAGTTCACTTTTTATATCAGCAGTAGTTCACTTTATTATTTCAACAGTAGTTCACTTTTTATATCAGCAGTAGTTCACTTTATTATTTCAACAGTAGTTCACTTTATTACTTAACATATAAATAATAAGACCATATACTCATTATATATACTAGTAAAGTCATTAAATAATTAGAGGCTATGCTGTATTATAATGACAAAATTAACCTAGTAATTCATTATCGTCTTCACTGTAACATATCATTCTTTTCGAATCCGACTGCAGGTCATCATTATTATCTTTAATATTCATGTTTGAACATGGCTCTATAATGCAAACAGGTGATAATTTAAGGGAATTTATGATACAGGCACAATGTGTTGGCCTGCCAGTCTGTTTACCTTCACATGACAACAGAGAGGACCGCTTGTGAAGCACTAGTTGTCATCTACTTGATAATAAAGTTTCCTTCTATTCTGTTTTCCTAGCCATGACCACTAGCAGGGTTAGAAGCGTCATCATAATTTTGAAGGCTTCTTCTCTAAACGACAGCTTAATAGTTAGCCTATCCGTGCCTATCCGTGCCTATCCGTGTTCTCACGAGGTGGGAGTTCTGCAGAACATTGTTAGCACATTGTTCTGCAAAACATTTCATTGCAGAAAATCTGAAGTCGATCCGAGGTATTTTCCAGTCAATAAACGGATTCCAACGTTTCCATTTTGTAACTGATTTAGCCACTGACAAATATACTGCACACGACCCAAACATAATAAATAATATGCTGCCAGTAAGAGACATCAGCCATTAAATATTGAAGTCTTAAGGAAGAAGACTCAGATTTGTTTAACATGATATAAGAGGAATAAAATTTTCACACTATTTTCTATAGAAAATTAGCAAATGTGGAAATACACACTTAAATTTCCCTCTCCACCATCTGACGAATAAAAAGGCACCTTTATTTGTACGTTTGAAGGTACTAGTCTTGCAACTTTGGTTATAGGGCACCAGCATTTTCCAATACTTTCAAGAATCTAGCCCTGGTTACAGTACACTAGCACTGAAAATTTGAAGGCAATCGGTGAGGCATCATTATTTTAAGAAGAAAGTTTGGAGGAAGAATACATAGTTATTATTGGATGTTAATGTGATAAGGCACTCAAAAATTATTGCATGAATAAAAAAAGAGAATTCAATTTTCCCATTTTCGCCTATAAAAAAGCCAATTGGGATCTGTACACGAAAAAAAATCAATCCAAGCCTTTATAAGGCTGACCAGCATTTAAGAAATTAGATAGTAAAAGCAAGTAATTATTATTCAGACTTTTGGTACATATATATATATATATATATATATATATATATATATATATATATATATATATATATATATATATATATACTTTATATATATAAGTTCGTGGTTACAGGAAAGTGGTTGCTGGATGCAAGAAGAGCGGCTGGTGCAATGATAATGTAAAGAGATAAAAAGTTAGCATATGAGAGGTTTTTACAAAGTAGAAGTGATACAAGGAAGGAGGAATATATGGAGAGAAAAAGAGAGGTTAAGAGAGTGGTGAAGCAATGTAAAAAAAGAGCAAATGAGAGAGTGGGTGAGATGTTATCAACAAATTTTGTTGAAAATAAGAAAAAGTTTTGGAGTGGGATTAATAAGATGAGAAAGCCCAGGGAACAAATGGATTTGTTAGTTAAAAATAGGAGAGGAGAGTTATTAAATGGAGAGTTAGAGGTATCGGGAAGATGGAGGGAATATTTTGAGGAGTTAAATGATGATGAAGATATTGTAGCTGTGATTTTGTGTATAGGGCAAGGAGGAATAACATTTTGTAGGAGTGAGGATGGGCCAGCTGTGAGTGTGGGGAAGTTCGTGAGGCAGTTGGTAGAGTGAAAGGGGATAAAGCAGCTGGGATTTATGGGATAAAAATGGAAATGTTAAAAGCAGGTGGTGATATAGTTTTGGAGTGGTTAGTACTTTTTTAATAAATGTATGGAAGTGGGTAAGGTACCTAGGGATTGGCAGAGAGCGTGCATAGTTCCTTTGTATAAAGGCAAAGGGGACAAAAGAGAGTGTAAAAATGATAGGGGAATAAGTCTGTTGAGTGTACCTGGTAAAGTGTATGGTACAGTTATTATTGAAAGAATTAAGAGTAAGGATAGAAGATGAACAAGGAGGAAGGGTAGGTGGTGTGTAGACCAAGTGTTTACAGTGAAACATTTGGGTGAACAGTATTTAGATAAGGGTAAAGAGGTTTTTGTGGCATTTATGGATTTGGAAAAGGTGTATTAAAGGGTGGATAGGGGAGCGATGTGGCAGATGTTGCAAATGTATGGAATAGGAGGTAGGTTATTGAAAGCATTGAAGAGTTTTTACGAGGATAGGCAGGCTCAGGTTAGAATATGTAGTAGAGAGAGAGATTATTTCCTAGTAAAAGTAGACCTTAGACATGGATGTGTGATGTCACCATGGTTATTCAATATATTTATAGATGGGGTTATAAGAGAAGTGAATGCTCGGGTGTTGGCAAGAGGTGTGGAGTTAAAAGATAAAGAATCTAACACAAAGTGGGAGTTGTCACGGATGCTCTTTGCGGATGACACTGTGCTTTTGGGAGATTTTGAAGAGAAGTTACAGAGAATGGTGGATGAGTTTGGTAGGGTATGTGAAAAAATAACATTAAAAGTGAACTTAGGAAAGAGTAAGGTGATGAGGATAAGAAAAGAATTAGGTAATGAAAGATTGAATATCAGATTGGAGGGAAAGAGTATGGAGGAATTGAATATATTCAGATATTTGGGAGTGGACGTGTCAGCAGATGGGTCTATGAAAGATGAGGTGAATCGTAGAACTGATGAGGGGAAAAGGTGAGTTGTGCACTGAGGAGTCTGTGGAGACAAAGAACATTATCCAAAGAAGCAAAGAGGGAAATGTATGAGAGTATAATGGTACCAAGGCTCTAATGTCAGTCAGTTTGTCAGTCAGTCATATCAATCAAGAATGCTGGACTGGTTTTCGTAACATATTCCATCGTCCTGTACGTGTTTTCCTGTCATTCCAAGGTTCCTTAATTGTTTCCCTGTTATTTTATGTTGCCTTGTTTACCCTGTCATATTCCTTCACCATGGACGAGTTTCCCTGCCATATTCCATCGTTTGAAGGGGTTTCCTTGTCATATTCCACCGTTATGGACAGTTTTACCTCTCATATTCCATCACCTAAAAGGGTTTCCCTCTCATATTCCAGCATCCTATGCGGATTTTCCTGTTATTTTCTATCGCTCTAGACGATTTCCGTCATATTCAATTGCCTTGAACGGGTTTCCATCATAAAAAAATAATTTGTGAATGGTTTCCCAGTTATTTTCCTTTGTCCTGGATGGGTTTTCCTGTCTTTTCCGGTTGCCCTGTACGGGTTTCCCTGTTATATTCAGTTTCCCTTGATGGTTTTGAATGTCATATCCATTACCCTGAACTGTTTTCCCTTTCATTTTCCACTGGTATTCCTGACATAATCCATCGCCCTGGACGGGTTTCTCCAAATTCCTTCTCCCAGGACAGGTTTCCTTCTGATATTCCATGGTACTGGACGATTTCACCTGTCATATTCCATGGTACTGGACGATTTCACCTGTCATATTCCATGGTACTGGACGATTTCACCTGTCATATTCCATCGCAACGGACATATTTTCTTGTCATTTTCCACCTCCCTTGACAGTTTTTCCTTTCATTTCCATCGCCCTGGACGGGTTTCTCTGTCATGTTCCATTGCTCTGGAGGGGTTTTCCAATCATATTCCATCACTCTGGATGGGGTTTCCTATTATATTTCAAAGCCCTGGACGGGTTTCCCTGTCATATTTCATCGCCATGGTCGGGTTTCCCTGTCATTTTCCATTGGCCTGGACCGGGTTTCCTGTCATATTCTATATTTCTGAATGGGTCTCACTGTCATATTTCACCGCCAAGGACAGTTTCCCCTGTCATTTTCTATCGGCCTGGAATGATTTCCCTGTCATATTCAAACATGATGGACAGGTTTTCCTGTCATTTTTAATCGCCCCGAACGGTTTTCCCTGTCATTTTTCATCACCCTGAACTGGTTTTTGTCATTTTTCATCGCTTCGTACGGGTCTCCCTGTCATATTCCATCACCATGGACGTATTTCCTTGTCATATTCCATCGTTCTAGACATGCTTCCCTGTCATGTTCCATCGCCCTGGTCGGGTTTCCCTTTCATATTCCATATCCCTGGACTAGTTTCCCTGTCATTTGCCATCGTCCTTGACGGGTTTCCTTCTCATTTTCCTTCGCTGTGGATTTGTTTCCCTGGCATAGTGCATCGTCCTGTACGTGTTTCTCTGTCATATTTCATCACCATGGATGGTATGACTGTTATCCCTGTTATTTTCCATCACCTTCAGCTGTTTTCTCCTCTCTTTTTCCATCGCTTGAACGATTTTCCTTATCATTTTCCATCGATCTTGGTTGGTTTCCCCTTCTTTCACCATCTCCCTGAACTGTTTTCTCTGCTATTTTCCTTAGTTTTGAACGGGTTTCTCTGTCATATTCCATCATCATACGTCATATTAACGTATTTCCCTATCATATTCAATCAACTTCGACGGGTTTCCCTGTCATTTTCCATCATGCTGGACGGGTTTCCATATCATAATATATCATTTGTGAATGGGTTTTCCTGATATATTCCATTGCCTTGTACGGATTTCCCTGTTATATTCCATCTCCCTGGATCGTTTTCAATGTCATATTCCATCGCCCTCATCTGCTTTCCCTTTCATTTTCCGCCGCCATTCACTGGTTTCCTTGTCATTTTCCATCGTCCTGGACTGGTTTTCCTGTCATTTTTCATCTCGCTAGACGGATTTCCTGGTCAAATTCATTCGCCCAGGACAGGTTTCCCTCTGATATTAGATGGTAATGGGCTATTTCACCTGTCATATTCCATCGCAACGGACATGTTTCCTTGTCATTTTCCATCGCTCTGGACAGTTTTCCCTTTCATATTCAATCACCCTGGCTGGGGTTCCCTTTCATATTCCTTTGGCATGGACGAGTTTCCCTGTCATATTCCATGTCCCTGGAAGAGTTTCCATGTCATTTTCCATTTTTCTTGATGGGTTTCCTTCTCATTTTTCATAGTAGTGGATGGGTTTCCCTGTTATTTTCCATCCTTCTGTACGGGTTTCCTTTTCATAATCCATCATCTTGGACGTATTTCCGTGTCATATTCAATCGTTCTAGACATGTTTCCCTCTTATTTTCCATCGTTCTGGACAGGTTTTCTTATTTTCCATATCCCTGGATGGGTTTCCCTGTTATATTCCATCGCCCTGAACTGGTATGATTGTTATCCCTGTTATTTTCCATCGCCCTGAACTGGTATGATTGTTATCCCTGTTATATTCCATCACCCTGAACTGGTATGATTATTATCCCTGTTATATTCCATCGCCCTGAACTGGTATGATTTTTATCCCTGTTATATTCCATCACCCTGAACTGGTATGATTGTTATCCCTGTTATATTCCATCGCCCTGAACTGGTATGATTGTTATCCCTGTTATATTCCATCGCCTTGAACTTTTTTCCCTGTCGTTTCCCATCATCTTGGACAGTTTTTTCTCTCATCTTTGATTTCCCTGAAGTGTTTTTCCTGCCATTTTTCCATCCTTCTGGACAGGTTTACTTGTCACAGTCCATCATTCTGTGATGGGTTTTCTTGTCATATTCCATCACCATAAGTCATATGGACGTATTTCCCCTTCATATTCCATAGTCCTGAGTTTTCACTGTCATTTTCAATCGCCAAGAATATGTCTTCCGTCATTTTTGGACGGAAGACCAACCTCATTAGTTTCCTGTCATTTTCCATCGTTCTGGACGGTTTTCCTTGCCATTTTCCATCGCTCTTTATATATTTTTCTGTCATTATCCGTCGTTCTGGACGGGTTTTCCTCTCATTTAGGATCGATCTTGATTGGTTTCCGTTATTTTCCATCTCCCAGAACTATTTTCACTGTCATTTTCCATCGTCCTCGACATGTTTTCCTGTCATTTTCAGTCGTTCTGGACGGGTTTCCTCGTCATGTTCCATCGCCCTGATCGACTTTTCTTTCATATTCCAAATCCCTGCACGAGCTTCCCTGTCTTTTACCATCGCTGTGGATGGGTTTATCTGTCTTTCCATAACCATGGACGAATTTCCCTCTCATATTCCAACGTTCTGGACGGGGTTATCTGTCATATTCCATTGCCCATTTCGCGTTTCTCTGTCATATTTCATCGTTCTGGACAGGTTTTCCTGCCATATTTCATCGTTCTAGACGGGTTTCCCTGTCATATTCCATCACCATGGACGGGATTCCCTGTTATATTCCATCATTCTACATGGGTTTCCCTCTCATATTCCACCGCTATGGATGGGTTTTTTCCATCAATTGCTGTCGCCGTGGACAGGTTTCCCTGTCATAGTCCATCTCTGGACGGGTTTTCCTGTCATATTCGATCTCCCTGCTCCGTTTCATATTCCATATCCCTGAATTAGTTCTCCTGTCGTTTTCCATCCTCTTTGACGGGTTTCTTTTAAACAGGTTATCTTGTCATATTCCATCGGTCTGGATTGGTTTTCCCTGTCATTTTCCGTTGTCCTGGACGGGTTTCGCTGTCATATTTCATCGCCCTTGACGAGTTTCAATGTCAATTTCAATCCCTCTGGACGGGTTTTCTTGTAGCTTTCCATTGCTCTGGATGGGTATCCATGTCATTATCCACCACCTTGGACAGGTTTCTCTGTCATATTCCATCTCCCTTGACTGGTTCTCTTGTCATTTTACTTCGCCCTTCACATATTTCTTCTCTGTTACTCCATCTCCTTGGACGGGTTTTCCAGTCATATTCTGTCATATTTCATGACACGGGACAGATTTCCTTGTCATTTTTCCATCGCCTAGTACGGTTTTCCCTGTCACTTTATGTCGCAATGGATGGGTTTCTCTGTCTTTCTATAAATTTCCCAAGACGGTTTCCCCTGTCCTATTTGATCGCCTTGGAGGTTTTTCCCCTGTCATTTTTATTGTCCATGCATGGTTTTTTTTGGGTAATTTTCAATCGCCCTGGACTTGTTTTTCTGTCATTTTCCATCGTTATATTCGGTTTTCCGTTTCATTTTCCTTCACAATGGACATGTTTTCCTGCCAAATTCCATCACTATTGACGGGTTTCCCTCTTATTATTCATCGCCCTGGACAGGTTTCTCTGTCATATTCCGTCTCCCTTGACCAGTTTTCTTCTTATTTTCAATCGCCCTGGACTTATTTTTCTGTCATTTTCCATTATTCTCGAGGAGTTTTCCTGTCATATTCCATCCATCGTGATTGCTTTCCTTTTTATATTCCCCCTGAACTGTTTTCTCATTTTCTCTGTATGGGATTTACAGTCATATTTCACCGCCATGGTCAGTTTTATCCTATTGTTTACCGTAGTCATGGACAGGCTTCCCTGCCATAATCTATTGCCCTGAACTGACATCTTTGTCACTTTCCATTGCGCTGAACTGTTTTTCCTGTCATTTTCCATTACCATGGCCGGTTTTCCCTGTCATTTTCCAACGCCTCGACATGTTTTTCTCTAATATTCCATCGTTCTGGAGGGTTTCCGTCATCGTCCCTCGACCTGGACAGGCTTTCGTCATTTTCCATCACCCTGAACTTTTCCCCTGTCATTTTCATTCGCACTGGACATGTTTTTTTGTCATATTCTGTCATTCCGGACAGGTTTCCCTGTCATATTCCATTGTCCTGAACGGTTTTCAGTGTCATTTTCATTCGCCCTGGACATGTTTTCTGTCATTTTCCATCCTTCAGGAAGGGTTTCCCTGTCATATTCCATAGCCCTGAATAGTTTTCCCTGTAATTTTCCATCACATTGGATGGATTGCCTTGTCATTTTCTATCGCCCAGAACCAGTTTTCCTGTCATTTTCAATCGAGTTTCATGGGGTTTCCCTTGTCATTTTCCATTGTAATGGACTGTTTTCTTGTCATATTCCATCACTCTGAACTTGTTTCTCTCTTATATTTCCTCGCCGTGGACAGGTTTCCCTGTCATATTCCATCACCCTGGATTTGTTTCCTTGTCATTTTCCATCGTTGTGGAAGGGTTTCTCTGTCATTTTCCATCGCTCTGGACGGGTTTCCTTTTCATATTAAATCGCCCGGGACGATTTTCCATGTCATTCTCCGTTACCATAGACTGGTTTTCCTGTCATGTTCCATCGCCCTGAACTGTTTTTCCTGTCATATTCCATTGCCCTGAACTGTTTTCCTTGTCATTTTCCATCGCTATGGACATGTTTATCTGTAAATTTCCATCATTCTGAACGGGTTTCCCAGTCATATTCCATCGTTTTGGACGAGTTTTCCTGTCATATTCCGTCGATCTCTATTGGTTTCCCTGTCATTTATCACTCTGATCTGTTTTCAGTTGTCTTTTCCTTCGCAATGGAAGTTTTTCCATGTCATTTTCCATTGTCTTGAACTATTTTCCTTGTTATTCCATCTCCCTGAAGTGTTTTTCCTGTCATATTCCATCGTCCTGGACGAGTTTCCCTGTCGTTTTCTTGTAGCATTCCATTGCCCTGGACAGGTATCCCTGCCATTATCCACCACACTGGACAGGTTACTCTGTCATATTCCATCTCCCTTGACTGGTTTTCTTGTCATTTTCCATCGAGTTTCAAGAGCTTCCCCTGTCATTTTCCATTGCAAATGACTGTTTTTCTGTCATATTAAATCACTCTGAACTGGTTTCTCTCTCATATTTCCTTGCCCTGGACAGGTTTCATTGTCATTTTCCATCGTCATGTACGGTTTTCCCTGTCATATTCCATCGTTCTGGATGGGCTTCATTGTCATATTTCACCACCACGAACAGTTTTCCATCACCCTCGACTGGTATCCGTGTCACTTTCCATCACCCTGAACTGTTTTCCCTGTCATTTTCCATCACCTTGGACATTTTTTTGTCCTTGACTTCTTTTTCTGTCGTTTTCCATCGTTATATTCGTTTTTCAGTGCAATTTTCCATCGGTATATGCGGGTTTCCCTGTCATATTCCATTACCCTGGACAGGTTTCGCTGTCATTTTCAATCTCCCTTTACGGTTTCTTCTCTCATATTTTCTTGTTATTTTCCATCGCTTTGGAAGGGTTACCTTTTCATATTAAATCGCCCGGGACGATTTTCCATGACATACTCCATTGCCCTGGACGAGTTTCTCTGTTCAATTCCATCGTTCTAGACGGGCTTTCCAGTCATATTCCATCGTTCTAGACGAATTTCCCTGTTGTTTTTTAATCGCCCGGGATGTTTCCCTAGTTTTCCTTTGCCCTAGACGGGTTTCCCTGTCGTATTATGTTGCCCTGGACGGGCTTCACTTTCATTTTCCATCGCTCTGGACAGGTTTCCCACTCATTATCCACCGCCCTGGACAGGTTTCTCTGTCATTTTCCATCTCCCTTAATTAGCTTTCTTGTAATTTTCAATCTAAAATGACATTTTTCTGTCTTTTTCCATCTTTCTCGAGGGGTTTCCCTGTCATATTACATCGATCTTGATTTTTTCCTGTCAATTTCCATCGCCCTGAACTGCTTTCCCTGTCATTTTTCATCGCTCTAGACATGTTTTCCCTGTCATATTCCATCATTCCAAAAGGATTTTCCTGTCAAATTCCATCGCACTGGTCGGGTTTCCCTTTCATATTCCATATTCCTGGATTAGTTTTCCATCTCATTTTCCATCATTCTTGACTAGCTTCCATCTCATTTTCTATGGCCGTGAATGGGTTTCCCTCTCCTATTCCATCGTTCTGGACGGGATTCCCTCTCATATTTCATCGTTTTGATGGGTTTTCCAGTCATATTCCATCATTCTGGACAGTTTTCCCTTTCATATTCCTTCGCCCTGGTAGGGTATTCCATCCTGTCATATTCCTTTGCTGTGTACGTATTTCCCTGTCATATTCTATCACCCTGGACGGTTTTCCCTGTCGTATTCCATTGTTCTGGACGGGTTTTCATGTCATATTCCATCATTTTGTACGTGTTATCCTGTCATATTCCATCCTTCTGGATGGGATTTATAGTCATATTTCACCGCCAATAACAGTTTTATCATGTCGTTTTCCGTAGTCATGGTCAGGTTTTCTTGTCATATTCGATCGACCTGGACAGGTTTTATGTCATTTTCCATCGCCCTGGACACTGTCCAGGGCGATGGACCATGTATAACCATCTATCAACCATCTGTAACCTATAGATGGTTGATGGTCAGTTGTGGTGATTGATGTTTGATTGTGAGTTAGGATGATGGATGGCCGACGAGTTGAGGTAATGGATGGTTGATGGTGGATTGCGGTGATGGATGATTTATGGTGAGATGAAGCAATGGATGCTTTATACTGAGATGTGGTAAGAGAAGGTTGATGATGAGTTGTAGAAATGAATGGTTGATAATGAGTTGTCCAGATGGATGGTTAAAGTTGAATTGAAATTTTGAGAGTCGATGTTGATTTGTAGTAATGGATAGTTAATAAACTGTTTGTTTCCTTCTTGATCACAGTCTACAATACACCAGATTAAATTATGCTGAAAAAACAGTTTTGTCAGTTTCGTGAGGAATTGTGTTGGTCAGCTCAGGTGTGTTGCTTAAATTGCTGTAATGTTCCATTGTGTTGGTCAGCTCAGGTGTGTTGCTTAAGTTGCTGTAATGTTCCATTGTGTTGGTCAGCTCAGGTGTGTTGCTTAAGTTGCTGTAATGTTCCATTGTGTTGGTTAGCTCAGGTGTGTTGCTTAAGTTGCTGTAATGTTCCATTGTGTTGGTCAGCTCAGGTGTGTTGCTTAAGTTGCTGTAATGTTCCATTGTGTTGGTCAGCTCAGATGTGTTGCTTAAGTTGCTGTAATGTTCCATTGTGTTGGTCAGCTCAGGTGTGTTGCTTAGTTGCTGTAATGTTCCATTGTGTTGGTCAGCTCAGGTGTGTTGTTAAGTTGCTGTAATGTTCCATTGTGTTGGTCAGCTCAGATGTGTTGCTTAAGTTGCTGTAATGTTCCATTGTGTTGGTCAGCTCAGATGTGTTGTTAAAGTTGCTGTAATGTTCTATTGTGTTGGTCAGCTTAGGTGTGTTGCTTAAGTTGATGTAATGTTCCATTGTGTTGGTCAGCTCAGGTGTGTTGCTTAAGTTGCTGTAATGTTCCATTGTGTTGGTCAGCTCAGATGTGTTGTTAAAGTTGCTGTAATGTTCCATTGTGTTGGTCAGCTCAGGTGTGTTGCTTAAGTTGCTGTAATGTTCCATTGTGTTGGTCAGCTCAGGTGTGTTGCTTAAGTTGCTGTAATGTTCCATTGTTTTAGTCAGCTCAAGTGTGTTGCTTAAGTTGCTGTAATGTTCCATTGTGTTGGTCAGCTCAGGTGTGTTGCTTAAGTTGCTGTAATGTTCCATTGTGTTGGTCAGCTCAGATGTGTTGCTTAAGTTGCTGTAATGTTCCATTGTATTGGTCAGCTCAGATGTGTTGCTTAAGTTGCTGTAATGTTCCATTGTGTTGGTCAGCTCAGATGTGTTGCTTAAGTTGCTGTAATGTTCCATTGTGTTGGTCAGCTCAGGTGTGTTGCTTAAGTTGCTGTAATGTTCCATTGTGTTGGTCAGCTCAGGTGTGTTGCTTAAGTTGCTGTAATGTTCCATTGTGTTGGTCAGCTCAGGTGTGTTGCTTAAGTTGCTGTAATGTTCCATTGTGTTGGTCAGCTCAGGTGTGTTGCTTAAGTTGCTGTAATGTTCCATTGTGTTGGTCAGCTCAGGTGTGTTGCTTAAGTTGCTGTAATGTTCCATTGTGTTGGTCAGCTCAGGTGTGTTGCTTAAGTTGCTGTAATGTTCCATTGTGTTGGTCAGCTCAGGTGTGTTGCTTAAGTTGCTGTAATGTTCCATTGTGTTGGACAGCTCAGATGTGTTGTTAAAGATGCTGTAATGTTCCATTGTGTTGGTCAGCTCAGGTGTGTTGCTTAAGTTGCTGTAATGTTCCATTGTGTTGTGTCTTGAGTTTGATGTGATCTGCTTCCTTATATTCCATACCAGGTCATCCTTATATCCCATACAAGGCTATCCTTATTTCCCATACCAGGTCAACCTTATATCCCATACAAGGCTATCCTTATTTCCCATACCAGGTCATCCTTATATCCCATACAAGGCTATCCTTATTTCCCATACCAGGTCATCCTTATATCCCATACAAGGCTATCCTTATTTCTTATATCAGGTCATCCTTATTTCCCATATCAGATCATCCTTATATCCCATAACAGGTCATCCTTATATCCCATACCAGGTCATCCTTATATCCCATACAAGGCTATCCTTATTTCCCATACCAGGTCATCCTTATATCCGATACAAGGCTATCCTTATTTCCCATATCAGGTCATCCTTATTTCCCATATCAGGTCATCCATATATCCCATAACTGGTCATCCTTATATCCCATACCAGGTCATCCTTATATCCGATACAAGGCTATCCTTATTTCCCATATCAGGTCATCCTTATTTCCCATATCAGGTCATCCATATATCCCATAACTGGTCATCCTTATATCCCATACCAGGTCATCCTTATATCCCATACAAGGCTATCCTTATATCCCATACCAGGTCATCCTTATATCCCATACCAGGTCATCCTTATATCCCATACCAGGTCATCCTTATATCCCATACCAGGTCATCCTTATATCCCATACCAGGTCATCCTTATATCCCATACCAGGTCATCCTTATATCCCATACCAGGTCATCCTTATATCCCATATCAGGTCATCCTTATATCCCATACAGGCTATCCTTATATCCCATACCAGGTCATCTTTATATCCATACCAGGTCATCCTTATATCCCATACCAGGTCATCCTTATATCCATACCAGGTCATCCTTATATCCATACCAGGTCATCCTTATTTCCCATACCAGGTCATCCTTATTTCCCATACCAGGTCATCCTTATATCCCATATCAGGTCATCCTTATATCCCATACAAGGTCATCCTTATATCCCATATCAGGTCATCCTTATATCCCATACCAGGTCATCCTTATATCCCATACTTTTTGGACGGCTTCTTCCGCTACGTAAGACTCAAGTTTCTCTACGATTTTAGTTAAATAATTAATCATCACAACTTTTAAGAAAGTTTTACCAACTGAAAAATAATTGTGTTAGCAGTTATTTTAAACGGAAATTTACTATTTGTAATTGTTATGAACAACACAATGTTCAGATACGACGTAACACCACATAAACATTAACGTTAACTATTATTTATATTATAGACATTAAGAAAAAAGAAGTAAAATTGTGTACAACACCATTCACGGTATAATACATGCTAATATTTAAATACTGAAGTAGATTATAACAACATTATTTTTATATTGGCTAACATTCACACATCACAGTACATAACAATATAACATAATATCTTAGTAAAATAAAGACGTACTCACCAGGGTGCAGCAGTCACCACCTTAATTATTTTTATCAATGGATCGAATATCAACGTGTGTGTGTGTGTGTGTGTGTGTTAGTTAGTTACCATTTTGTCCTAGGCACATGTCAATTAGACACTAGGTCTGTTGTATGTATGTGTGTGTGTATGTGTATGTAAGGAAACACTTCGAAATGTTTCTGCCCCACCGGGAATTGAACCCGGGCCCTCCGTGCGTGAAGCAAGAGCTTTACCCACTAGGCCACCGGGGCCGTGTGTGTGTGTGTGTGTGTGTGTTGTTGTGTGTGTGTGTGTGTGTGTGTGTGTGTGTTTGTGTGAGTGTGTGTGAATGTGTGTGTTAGTTACCATTTTGTCCTAGGCACATGTCGATTAGACACTAGGCCTGTTGTATGTATGTGTGTGTATGTGTGTGTGTGTGTGTGTACTCACCTATTTGTACTCACCTATTTGTGGTTGCAGGGGGCCCAGTCTGGGTCCTGGCCCCGCCCTTCACTGATTGCTTTCTAGGTCCCTCTCTCCCTGCTCCATGAGCTTTATCAAAAACCCAGTCTTAAAAATATGTATGGTTCCTGCCTCCCCCTATGTCGCTTTTCTAAGCTATTCCACCTTTCCCGACAACTCTATGACTGGGAAAAAACTTTAACATCCCTTTGACTCATAGGAGTTTCCCCAAATTCCCCCCCATGACCCCCTTTTTTCTGTGTCCCCTCTGGGAAAATCTTGTTCTGTCCAACCCTTTTCTATTCCTCGCAGTATTTTATATGTCGTTATTTTATGTCTCCCCCAACCCTCCGGGCCTCTTTGTGTCGTCAGGCCGATTTCCCCTTTAAACCCTTTTTTCGTAGGACAATCCCCCTTTGCCTGGGACTAGTCGTTGCAAACCTTTTTCACTTTCTCCCAATTTCTTGACGTGCTTGACCAGGGGGGGTTTCCAAAACCCGGGGCTGCATCCCAGTATGGGCCTGACGTATATGGTATACAGAGTCTTGAATGATTCCTTAAAGGGATTGGGAAAGCTATTCTTAGGTTTCCAATCGCCCGTATGCTGCAGCAGTTATCTGGGGGGTTTTGTGCCTCAGGAGATGTGTCGGTATGATACTCACCCCAAGATCTTTTTCTTTGAGTGAGGCTTGCAGTCTTTGGCCCCCAGACTATACTCTGTCTGCGGTCTTCTTTTCCCTTTTCCC
>WNWK01019391.1:2500-5000 GCA_009830355.1 Cherax destructor
GGTGGTCAGTCCCTCAGCCTGGAGGAGAGTTCAGCTCCATGGTCTGGAACAAGGTGGTCAGTCCCTCAGCCTGGAGAAGAGTTCAGTTCCATGGTCTGGAACAAGGTGGTCAGTCCCTCAGCCTGGAGAAGAGTTCAGCTCCATGGTCTGGAACAAGGTGGTCAGTCCCTCAGCCTGGAGAAGAGTTCAGCTCCATGGTCTGGAACAAGGTGGTCAGTCCCCCAGCCTGGAGAAGAGTTCAGTTCCATGGTCTGGAACAAGGTGGTCAGTCCCTCAGCCTGGAGAAGAGTTCAGTTCCATGGTCTGGAACAAGGTGGTCAGTCCCTCAGCCTGGAGAAGAGTTCAGTTCCATGGTCTGGAACAAGGTGGTCAGTCCCTCAGCCTGGAGAAGAGTTTAGCACCATGGTCTGGAACAAGGTGGTCAGTCCCTCAGCCTGGAGAAGAGTTCAGCACCATGGTCTGGAACAAGGTGGTCAGTCCGTCAGCCTGGAGAAGAGTTCAGCTCCATGGTCTGGAACAAGGTGGTCAGTCCCTCAGCCTGGAGAAGAGTTCAGCTCCATGGTCTGGAACAAGGTGGTCAGTCCCTCAGCCTGGAGAAGAGTTCAGTTCCATGGTCTGGAACAAGGTGGTCAGTCCCTCAGCCTGGAGAAGAGTTCAGTTCCATGGTCTGGAACAAGGTGATCAGACCCTCAGCCTGGAGAAGAGTTCAGCTCCATGGTCTGGAACAAGGTGGTCAGTCCCTCAGCCTGGAGAAGAGTTCAGTTCCATGGTCTGGAACAAGGTGGTCAGTCCCTCAGCCTGGAGAAGAGTTCAGCTCCATGGTCTGGAACAAGGTGGTCAGTCCCCCAGCCTGGAGAAGAGTTCAGCTCCATGGTCTGGAACGATCTGAAACTAAAGCATGAGAACGGTGTCTTAAATACCTTCCACAGTATTTAAGACTTCGTTCTCATGTTTCAGCTAACATCTAATGGAACTCCACTAAGGAATCCTGTCAACCAGTGACAATATCTTCGTCTACATGTCCCTCACTTGACACCAATTAAGCCACAGTCTTCCTGTCTGCCCTTCAGATTCTTCAAGACTACGGATGAGGGACTGATTACCTCATATTTTGTACATAATTCTTCACATTATGTTCCTGTATTGATATAAGACAAAACAAAGGGAGACGAGGGAGAGGGGTTCCTAACTGAACACCATCTTATTTATCTTAACCAAGAATGGTAGTAAACAAAGACGCTAGGCTTGACACTGTATATAGTTCAGTACGCCAGGGCAAGGTTCTGGCGCCTTCACTGTTTCTCATTCTCGTAGCAGATATATAAACACCAGCCACAGCTTCGTATCATCTATGACGATACGAGAATAAAGAAGTAAGATGTCACAGAAGTCCCAATATAAACACCAGCCACAGCTTCGTATCATCTATGACGATACGAGAATAAAGAAGTAAGATGTCACAGAAGTCACAATATAAACACCAGCCACAGCTTCGTATCATCTATGACGATACGAGAATAAAGAAGTAAGATGTCACAGAAGTCACAATATAAACACCAGCCACAGCTTCGTATCATCTATGACGATACGAGAATAAATAAGATGCGTCAGGAGACACACAAGAATTATAGAGAGATATCAACAAAGTCTTCTTAAAACCAAATGACAACGTTCAACATTTAAAAATTTCGCTTGTGAAGAATGAAGAACTCAACATAAACGAAGGACACGGAACACAGACAAATCATCTTATACAATGAAAGAAATACGTAAAAAAAACTTAGTAATAACATAAGACGATCAACAATTTAGAGAACACAGAGCAAATGAAGCAAAGAAAAGTGAAAAGAACCTTCAAAACAAGAGAGAAAAAAGTTGGTTTCAAATTGTTCCGAGCGTCGACCCTCAAGGCAGGAGAAATATACTGAAAACCTGGTCTATAATACCGATAATTTGTGGTCACAGACAGTAGGAAACACTTAAAACAGTCAAATATAATAACGTGACTCAATCCACAGCAGGAGGGAGAATCCACCTGGAAAAATGCAGAGAGATGGTTTTATTGTGCTCACGGTATCAATGATTTATATACTAATAATAATGTTGATTTCTAGCAGTACATGATGCAACTTATACAGACCATAGCTGACAACAATGACATACTATATAGAATGTTCCTGGTTATGTAGAGCATTTATGGCAACTTAGGTAAAATTTGGCCCCCAGGATGCTACCCACACCAGTCCACTAACACCCAGGTACCTACTTACTGCTAGGTGAAGTGACAGCAGGTGTAAGGTGACTAACACCCAGCTACCTACTTACTGCTAGGTGAAGTGACAGCAGGTATAAGGTGACTAACACCCAGGTACCTACTTACTGCTAGGTGAATAGGGACAGTAGGTGTCTTAAGGAAACACGTCCTAATGTTTCTATGAGAGCTACAGGTCAGGACTCAAGCTACTTGGAGGGTTGTCATACCTGGTAATATAAGTGACTG
>WNWK01019391.1:7500-37906 GCA_009830355.1 Cherax destructor
CACTGGAGGAAAGAAGGGTCAGAGGAGACATGATAACGACATACAAAATACTGCGGGGAATTGACAAGGTAGACAGTGACAGGATGTTCCAGAGAGGGAACACAGACACAAGGGAACACAACTGGAAGCTGAAGACTCAGATGAGTCAAAGGGATGTTAGGAAGCATTTCTTCAGCCACAGAGTAGTCAGGAAGTGGAATAGTCTAGAGAAAGACATAGTGGAGGCAGGAACCATACATAGTTTTAAGACAAGGTATGATAAAGCTCATGTAGCAAACAGCGAAGAGGCGGGACCAGGAGCTGAGTCTCGACCCCTGCAACCACAATTAGGTGAGTACACACGGTCAGTGAAGAGGCGGGGCCAGGAGCCGAGTCTCGACCCCTGTAACCACAAATAGGTGAGTATCCACACATAGGCGGGGTCAGGAGCTATGAATCGACCCCTGGAACCACATATAGATGAGTACACACACACACGTGGCTATATAAATTCAAGCCGGGCCCACAACTCTTCTCCAGGCTGAGGGACTGACCCCTCAAAACTACGTCTTCAAGGCTGATGGAGTGACCACATCGTCTTCACATCCCTACCGCTTGTGCTACCTCCTTTGTACTCGACTGAAGAAGCCTACCGTGTGGGCGAAACCTTTCGAATAAAGATAGCTAACTGTGCCTTACTTATGAAAGAGATATTGAACATGTGGGTGGTGGAGGCGGGACAACTTGCCGTCAGATGCATCGTCCAGATCACCTTGTGTTCTTATGGCAACACCTTAACCACATCACTATAGTTACCCCTCGCACCTCTTCCATTAACCACACAAATTGTATAAAATACTTACACTATGCACTGACAAATGTAATTCATATTGACAAGAATTACTATAAATTATTTAAAATATTGATAAGTTGATAATTGAGACTATTAAGTAAAAGAACACAAAGTGCAACTAATGTGACATTTTATTGTGGCAACGTTTAGCTCTCCAGGAGCTTTATCAAGCCGTTACAGACAATACATAATAACATCTGTATTTACTACAAGTACAAGGTATACAGACCTCATGTAATCTCAATAACCAAATGTAATTCTTTGTATCATGCCCAAATAAAAATTATTATTATTATTATTATAGCTGACATCAATGACATACTACTATATAGAAAGACCCTTGTTATGCTGAGCATTTCCAGCAAATTAGGTCAGTTTTGTCCCAGAATGCGACCCACACCAGTCCACTAACACCCAGGATGCGACCCACACCAGTCCACTAACACCCAGGATGCGACCCACACCAGTCCACTAACACCCAGGATGCGACCCACACCAGTCCACTAACACCCAGGATGCGACCCACACCAGTCCACTAACACCCAGGATGCGACCCACACCAGTTCTAAATATTGGACAGGACAATAACCATGCCACATATAAACTAAATAATGTAGATCTTAATACTACTGATTGCGAAAAGGATTTAGGAGTTCTGGTTAGCAGTAATCTAAAACCAAGACAGCAGTGCATAAGTGTTCGAACAGAATCCTTGGCTTCATATCAAGAAGCATAAATAATAGGAGTCCTCAGGTTGTTCTTCAGCTCTATATTACAGAATGATATAATGCTCTAGTACAGGAGGATGACTAAGTTGATCCCTGTATCAGAATTTGCCATGAGGATGACTGAGTGCCTGAATCTGCACTCTAAAGGCGTAGTTAGGAGATATGATTGAGTGTATAAAGGGAAACGAATAAATAAAGGTGATGTAAATTTTTTTTTCCAAGTCGGCCCACAAGGAGGGTGACCCAAGAAAATCCCCGAAATTTCATCATCATTCAACACTTTCACACACTATCATAATCACTGTCTTTGCAGAGGAGCTAGATACTACAGCTGAGAAGTCCTCCCAGCTGTCACTATCTCAGACCCTCCTTTAAAGTGCAGGCATTGTTTCCATTTCAGGACTCAAGCCAACTAAATCAATTAACTGGTTCCTGAATCCTTCAACAATGTTCCTGCTCACCTCAACAGCTCTAGGTCCCAAACCATTCGTCTCCATTCACTCCTATCTAACACGCTCACAATGCTTGGAAGTCAAGCCTCGCCCACAAAACCTCCTTTACCCCTTCCCTGATGTAAATAGCGTGCTAAAAATATCTAGTATTGACAGGACTCGCAGCCATGGCTTTAAGTTGGATAAATTCAGATTCAGGAAGGATATAGGAAAGCACTGGTTTGGTAATAGAGTTGTCGATGAATGGAACAAACTCCCGAGTACAGTTATAGAGGCTAAAACGTTGTGTAGTTTTAAAAATAGGCTTGATAAATATATGAGTGGGTGCGGGTGGGTGTGAGTTGAACCTGACTAGTTTGTGCTACTAGGTCAGATGCCGTGCTCCTTCCTTAAGTGAATGTAACCTGACCTGGCTGGGTCGGGGCATTGGCTTAAGCCGGTGGGAGACTTGGACCTGCCTCGCATGGGCCAGTAGGCCTGCTGCAGTGTTCCTTCTTTTTTATGTTCTTATGTTAAGACAATGCCCCAACCCAGCCAGGTCAGGTCACATTCACTTAAGGAAGGAGCACGGCATCTGACCTAGTAGCACAAGCTAGTCAGGTCCAAGTCACACCCACCCACACCCACTCATGTATTCTTTTCAATATTGATGGACTTATTACATCGACTCAAGGCTGAGGGACTGACCACCTCAAACTCCTCCTGATCTTCACCATTCTCCTCTGTATGGACTGATGAAGCCACTGTGTGGCGAAACGTTTCCTCATTAAAGATACCCAAGTGTTGCACATGTGTCTAATGTATCATCTTGTCAGTATGTATACCACACATATGCATCTGTCAGAGCACACACATGCTTCAGAAATTGTAAATTACAATAAATTCGCACCCAGGCGCGCTATATTAGGCTCGGGGTTTCTTAGGCAACACTAGACTTGTAATAAATTTAATGTGCTAGGCTATAATGTGGTTAGGTAGTCAACCCACTCCTCCAGAAACGGACCTGACCTGACCTTCCTTGAATCACGTGATTACTTTCCCTTCCCCTGGCGCTCTATACCTGGAGAGGGTTTCTGGGGTCAACGCCCCCGCGGCCCGGTCTGAGACCAGGTCTATCACCACTGTGACTTGATAAAACCCACTGTATGGGCGAAATGTACTCAATATTTTTACATCGTGTCGATGTGATCACTACACATAGAACTCTTCTTCATGAATAATGATATGATGATGATAATGATGATAAAATGATGAGAGGATAGTCAAAATTTCACCGGAGAATGTAAATTCCTCTTAATGTAGATAGCAGAGCGAGGCTTTGATAACACCCTGTGTACTGACGCTGTTATTGTTGGTAAATTAGACACAGGTGCAATACTTGGGTATCTTTATTGAGGAAACGTTTCGCCACACAGTGGCTTCATCAGTCCATACAAAGGATGGTGAAGATCAGGAGGTTTGAGGTAATCAGTCCCTCAACCTTGCGTCGATGTTGTCAGTCCATCAATCTTGAACAGAATACAGCATATGTGCGAGGAAGCAGCTTAATACCGTAGGCAGGTGAGGTGCAGCAGTCGAAGGTGGTGTCACATTTGACCAGTGTGGAAGTAGGTCGTGCCCAAGGGTCAGGTAAGTGAAGATTCCCTGTATTAAGATGTTGCTGTGTCAGACAGGAAGTATATGAATGGTTCAGAGAACCCACATGTGTGTCTTATTTATCAACTTGTCGGTTCTCTGAACCATTCATCTACACGTTGTTATTGTTGTACTGATAGTGGTGGTACAGGTAGTAGTAGTATTGATAGTGGTGGTACAGGTAGTAGTAGTAGTTATAAATAACAAAATAAGAATAATCACGAGAGGAGAGGAATATTTAGCAATAAATTAACACTACAATCATCATCACTCAACAAAGCTTCACCTCTCATAATATTTTCCTCACTTGGCCTCCCACACCTTCATAAGAACATAAGAAAGAAGGAACACTGCAGCAGGCCTACTGGCCCATGCGAGGCAGGTCCAAGTCTCCCACCGGCTTAAGCCAATGCCCCGACCCAGCCAGGTCAGGTTACATTTACTTAAGGAAGGAAGCACGGCATCTGACCTAGTAGCACAAGCTAGTCAGGTCCAACTCACACCCACCCGCACTCACTCATATATTTATCTAGCCTATTTTTAAAACTACACAACGTTTTAGCCTCTATAACTGTAATCGGGAGTTTGTTCCACTCATCGACAACTCTATTACCAAACCAATGCTTTCCTATATCCTTCCTGAATCTGAATTTATCCAACTTAAAGCCATTGTTGCGAGTCCTGTCAATACTAGATATTTTTAGCATGCTATTTACATCACCTTTATTTATTCCTGTTTTCCATTTATACACCTCAATCATATCTCCCCTAATTCTACGCCTTTCTAGAGAGTGCAGATTCAGGGCCCTCAGTCTAGAGAGTGCAGATTCAGGGCCCTCAGTCTAGAGAGTGCAGATTCAGGGCCCTCAGTCTATCCTCATAGGCAAGATTTCTGATACATGGAATCAACTTAGTCATCCTCCTTTGTACGTTTTCCAGAGCATTTATATCCATTCTGTAATACGGTGACCAAAACTGTGCAGCATAATCTAGATGAGGCCTAACCAAGGATATATAGAGTTGAAGAACAACTTGAGGACTCCTATTATTTATGCTTCTTGATATGAAGCCAAGGATTCTGTTCGCTTTATTGCGAACACTTATGCACTGCTGTCTTGGTTTTAGATTACTGCTAACCAGAACTCCTAAATCCTTTTCGCAATCAGTAGTATTAAGATCTACATTATTTAGTTTATATGTGGCATGGTTATTGTCCTGTCCAATATTTAGAACTTTGCATTTATCTATATTAAACTGCATCTGCCACTTCTCCGACCACTGCATCAGTCTATTCAAATCTTCCTTTCACTATGTCCTCTCGTTCTCTACGTTCACACCTTCACTGTGTCCTCTCGTTCTCTACGTTCACACCTTCACTGTGTCCTCTCGTTCTCTACGTTCACACCTTCACTGTGTCCTCTCGTTCTCTACGTTCACACCTTCACTATGTCCTCTCGTTCTCTACGTTCACACCTTCACTATGTCCTCTCGTTCTCTACGTTCACACCTTCACTGTGTCCTCTCGTTCTCTACGTTCACACCTTCACTATGTCCTCTCGTTCTCTACGTTCACACCACTGTCCTCTCGTTCTCTACGTTCACACCTTCACTATGTCCTCTCGTTCTCTACGTTCACACCTTCACTGTGTCCTCTCGTTCTCTACGTTCACACCTTCACTATGTCCTCTCGTTCTCTACGTTCACACCTTCACTGTGTCCTCTCGTTCTCTACGTTCTCACCTTCACTATGTCCTCTCGTTCTCTACGTCCACACCTTCACTGTGTCCTCTCGTTTTCTACGTTCACACCTTCACTGTGTCCTCTCGTTCTCTACGTTCACACCTTCACTGTGTCCTCTCGTTCTCTACGTCCACACCTTCACTATGTCCTCTCGTTCTCTACGTTCACACCTTCACTATGTCCTCTCGTTCTCTACGTTCACACCTTCACTGTGTCCTCTCGTTCTCTACGTTCACACCTTCACTATGTCCTCTCGTTCTCTACGTTCACACCTTCACTATGTCCTCTCGTTCTCTACGTTCACACCTTCACTATGTCCTCTCGTTCTCTACGTTCACACCTTCACTATGTCCTCTCGTTCTCTACGTTCACACCTTCACTATGTCCTCTCGTTCTCTACGTTCACACCTTCACTGTGTCCTCTCGTTCTCTACGTTCACACCTTCACTGTGCCCTCTCGTTCTCTACGTTCACACCTTCACTATGTCCTCTCGTTCTCTACGTTCACACCTTCACTATGTCCTCTCGTTCTCTACGTTCACACCTTCACTATGTCCTCTAGTTCTCTACGTTCACACCTTCACTATGTCCTCTCGTTCTCTACGTTCACACCTTCACTATGTCCTCTAGTTCTCTACGTTCACACCTTCACTATGTCCTCTCGTTCTCTACGTTCACACCTTCACTGTGTCCTCTCGTTCTCTACGTTCACACCTTCACTATGTCCTCTCGTTCTCTACGTTCACACCTTCACTATGTCCTCTAGTTATCTACGTTCACACCTTCACTATGTCCTCTCGTTCTCTACGTTCACACCTTCACTATGTCCTCTCGTTCTCTACGTTCACACCTTCACTATGTCCTCTAGTTATCTACGTTCACACCTTCACTATGTCCTCTCGTTCTCTACGTTCACACCTTCACTGTGTCCTCTCGTTCTCTACGTTCACACCTTCACTATGTCCTCTCGTTCTCTACGTTCACACCTTCACTGTGTCCTCTCGTTCTCTACGTTCACACCTTCACTGTGTCCTCTCGTTCTCTACGTTCACACCTTCACTGTGTCCTCTCGTTCTCTCGTTCACACCTTCACTGTGTCCTCTCGTTCTCTACGTTCACACCTTCACTATGTCCTCTCGTTCTCTACGTTCACACCTTCACTATGTCCTCTCGTTCTCTACGTTCACACCTTCACTATGTCCTCTCGTTCTCTACGTTCACACCTTCACTATGTCCTCTCGTTCTCTACGTTCACACCTTCACTATGTCCTCTAGTTATCTACGTTCACACCTTCACTATGTCCTCTCGTTCTCTACGTTCACACCTTCACTGTGTCCTCTCGTTCTCTACGTTCACACCTTCACTATGTCCTCTCGTTCTCTACGTTCCACCTTCACTGTGTCCTCTCGTTCTCTACGTTCACACCTTCACTGTGTCCTCTCGTTCTCTACGTTCACACCTTCACTGTGTCCTCTCGTTCTCTACGTTCACACCTTCACTGTGTCCTCTCGTTCTCTACGTTCACACCTTCACTATGTCCTCTCGTTCTCTACGTTCACACCTTCACTATGTCCTCTCGTTCTCTACGTTCACACCTTCACTTGTCCTCTCGTTCTCTACGTTCACACCTTCACTATGTCCTCTCGTTCTCTACGTTCATCTGGTTTAACACTTAACGTTTCACTGTACTTACTACGTATTAAAATCGTTCTACATTGCATCATTTGATTTCAAATTCGTGTACTAACCGAGCTGTGTTTGCAGGGGTCGAGGCACAGCTCCTGGCTCGGGTTATTCAGGTACAGGTATACACAGGTATTATACATAGTAAGATATGTGTAAATTACCCACCACGAGAACCCAAAAAAGTCAAAGTGACTTATTTCCATTGTGGTCATCACTGACCTCTGACCTTCTGGGCCGTATCATATCTACTCTTGAAGCTGTGTATAGTAACCACCTTCACAAACTCCTACTTAGAATGTGATTTTTTTGCAACTGCGATTAAAAAAGTACTCAAAATTTAATAGTACGTAGGCCTATCTACGGCCTCTTAATTTTGAATGGACTTATCAACCACATTTGCAAGAAATCGGACTATAAAAAGGACATTTGATAAATTAAGACATGCAACACTTGTGAATCTTTATTGAGGAATCGTTTCGCCCCAGAGTGGCTTCATCAGTCCAATACAAAGATTGGTGAAGATCAGAAAGAGTTTGAGGTAATCAGTTAATCAGCCTGAGTCAAGTACAGGCTGAAGGGACTGATTACCTCAAACTCCTGATCTCCAACCATTCTTCTTGGTATGGACTGATGAAGCCACTGTCTGGCGAAACTTTACTAGTCATTGCATTTTTCAATCACTCCGACGCTAAACAAATACTTCCTGACATTCCAACGGATTATCTCCCTTCACGTACTTATAGTTACGGGGAACCGAGTCTTAGCTCTTGGGCGTACAATAGGTTTCACTAGTGCCATGGGTTCTGTCGTGCCTATCCTTGAAGCTGTGCATAGTGCTCGTCTCCAGCACTCGCAGGGAAATTCTTGTTGAACAAAAGATGCAAATTTCTAGCATTTTTAATGTGAGGTTGAGGGGGTTGCTGCCCACTGCCTATTAAAACGTTTATGAGAAAATGGGAGGTGCGTGCGAGACAATTGGATTAAATAGGTGGAAGCGACTAGGGTACAAAGTGAAAAATATGTCATCTTTGTGTATGTTGTGAAGGCGCGGAAGCTCAGCAACTGCCACATAAAAACAGAGAATAAATTGAAATATCTCCTCTAATTCCCTCACATCAGGCCGAAGTACTATTAAGATCAGGGGTCCCCGACCTGCGGCCCGAGGGCTGCATGTGACCCTTGTAGGAAATGGATGCGGCCATCTCATGAAATTATATTCACCTTCATGTAGGTTCCACACTGCACAGTGTCAACAATTACAAAATATTATCATTATTCATAAAAATTACAAACTGCTTCCCTCCTTTAAATTTAACTCTTAAAAAGGGCCTTTCACACAAAGGTTAGGCACTACTGATTTATAGTAATGTGGTAAAAATGGCGACCATGGTAGTAGAGCGCCACGTAAACATGGTGGAGACAGTCAACATTAATGTTTACAATACTGACACTTTGCACACACACACTTGCAACACTGAAGCATCTTCACTGCGAGGCACTTGTGAACACGATGTGCGGTGCTCTGATCTCCACCACTTGTGAACACGATGCTGCGGTGCCCTAGATCTCACCACTGTGAAAACGATGTGCTGTGTGCTCCTGAGATCCCCCCACTTGTGAAACGATGATGCTGTGTGCTCCTGAGATTCCCCCACTTGTGAACACGATGCTGCTGTGTGCTCCTGAGATCTCCACCACTTGTGAACACGATGCTGCTGTGTGCTCCTGAGATCTCCACCACTTGTGAAAACGATGCTGCTGTGTGCTCCTGAGATCACCACCACTTGTGAACACGATGCTGCTGTGTGCTCCTGAGATCTCCACCACTTGTGAAAACGATGCTGCTGTGTGCTCCTGAGATCTCCACCACTTGTGAAAACGATGCTGCTGTGTGCTCCTGAGATCTCCACCACTTGTGAAAACGATGCTGCTGTGTGCTCCTGAGATCTCCACCACTTGTGAAAACGATGATGCTGTGTGCTCCTGAGATCTCCACCACTTGTGAACACGATGCTGCTGTGTGCTCCTGAGATCTCCACCACTTGTGAACACGATGCTGCTGTGTGCTCCTGAGATCTCCACCACTTGTGAAAACGATGCTGCTGTGTGCTCCTGAGATCACCACCACTTGTGAACACGATGCTGCTGTGTGCTCCTGAGATCTCCACCACTTGTGAATACGATGCTGTTGTGCTCCTGAGATCTACCACTTGTGAACACGATGCTGCTGTGTGCTCCTGAGATCCACCACTTGTGAAACGATGCTGCTGTGTGCTCCTGAGATCTCCACCTTGTGAAAACGATGATGCTGTGTGCTCCTGAGATCTCCACCACTTGTGAACACGATGCTGCTGTGTGCTCCTGAGATCTCCACCACTTGTGAAAACGATGCTGCTGTGTGCTCCTGAGATCTCCACCACTTGTGAAACGATGATGCTGTGTGCTCCTGAGATCACCACCACTTGTGAACACGATGCTGCTGTGTGCTCCTGAGATCTCCACCACTTGTGAAAACGATGCTGCTGTGTGCTCCTGAGATCCACCACTTGTGAACACGATGCTGCTGTGTGCTCCTGAGATCTCCACCACTTGTGAAAACGATGCTGCTGTGTGCTCCTGAGATCTCCACCACTTGTGAAAACGATGATGCTGTGTGCTCCTGAGATCTCCACCACTTGTGAACACGATGGTGCTGTGTGCTCCTGAGACACCACCACTTGTGAAACACGATGCTGCTGTGTGCTCCTGAGATCTCCACCACTTGTGAAAACGATGATGCTGTGTGCTCCTGAGATCTCCACCACTTGTGAACACGATGGTGCTGTGTGCTCCTGAGATCACCACTTGTGAACACGATGCTGCTGTGTGCTCCTGAGATCACCACTTGTGAACACGATGCTGCTGTGTGCTCCTGAGATCTCCACCACTTGTGAACACGATGGTGCTGTGTGCTCCTGAGATCTCCACCACTTGTGAAAACGATGTGCTGTGTGCTCCTGAGATCACCACCACTTGTGAACACGATGTGCTGTGTGCTCCTGAGATCCACCACTTGTGAAAACGATGCTGCTGTGTGCTCCTGAGATCCCACCTTGTGAAAACGATGTGCTGTGTGCTCCTGAGATTCACCACTTGTGAAACGATGTGCTGTGTGCTCCTGAGATCTCCACCACTTGTGAAACGATGATGCTGTGTGCTCCTGAGATCTCCACCACTTGTGAACACGATGTGCTGTGTGCTCCTGAGATCCCACCACTTGTGAAACGATGCTGCTGTGTGCTCCTGAGATCCCACCACTTGTGAAACGATGATGCTGTGTGCTCCTGAGATCACCACCCTTGTGAACACGATGATGCTGTGTGCTCCTGAGATCACCACTTGTGAACACGATGATGCTGTGTGCTCCTGAGATCACCACTTGTGAACACGATGATGCTGTGTGCTCCTGAGATCCCACCACTTGTGAAAACGATGATGCTGTGTGCTCCTGAGATCACTACCACTTGTGAACACGATGATGCTGTGTGCTCCTGAGATCACCATCACTTGTGAGCACGATGCTGCTGTGTGTTCCTGAGATCACCATCACTTGTGAACACGATGATGTTGTGTGCTCCTGAGATCACCATCACTTGTGAACACGATGATGCTGTGTGCTCCTGAGATCACCACCACTTGTGAACACGATGATGCTGTGTGCTCCTGAGATCTCCACCACTTGTGAACACGATGATGCTGTGTGCTCCTGAGATCTCCACTTGTGAACACGATGATGCTGTGTGCTCCTGAGATCTCCACCACTTGTGAAAACGATGTGCTGTGTGCTCCTGAGATCTCACCACTTGTGAAACGATGTGCTGTGTGCTCCTGAGATCTCCACCACTTGTGAAACGATGATGCTGTGTGCTCCTGAGATCCCACCTTGTGAACACGATGTGCTGTGTGCTCCTGAGATCCCACACTTGTGAAAACGATGATGCTGTGTGCTCCTGAGATCTACCACTTGTGAACACGATGGTGCTGTGTGCTCCTGAGATCACTACCGAACAGATGTCTGTGTGCTCCGGATCACGCTTGTGACGTACTGCTGTTCCTGAGATCACCACACTTGTGAACACGATGTTGTGTGTTCCTGAGATCACCACCACTTGTGAAACGATGATGCTGTGTGCTCCTGAGATCTCCACCACTTGTGAACACGATGATGCTGTGTGCTCCTGAGATCACCACTTGTGAACACGATGATGTTGTGTGCTCCTGAGATCACCACTTGTGAACACGATGATGCTGTGTGCTCCTGAGATCACCACTTGTGAACACGATGATGCTGTGTGCTCCTGAGATCACCATCACTTGTGAACACGATGATGCTGTGTGCTCCTGAGATCACCACCACTTGTGAACACGATGTGCTGTGTGCTCCTGAGATCACCACCACTTGTGAACACGATGGTGCTGTGTGCTCCTGAGATCACCACCACTTGTGAACACGATGGTGCTGTGTGCTCCTGAGATCACCACTTGTGAACACGATATAATGTCCTAGTGTTTACTCACATATCTTTCTAAACCAATTTGTTGATATTTATTACCAAGATTTATACCATCATGTTGTATGGATTATGTTGTCACCACCACTTTAGTGCTACGTGGTGTGGTACTCTGAGTTTCACCTAGCATGGGCTGAACCTGAGGGCCTGTGTGACTCCTGTTTAGTCCCACCACTTTAACATGGATGAGATGCTGTGTATCTGAGATCACCATATTAGTAAAACTACGTGCTGTAGGCTACCCTGAATCGACACCACTTTGAACACATGTGCTGTGCTCCCGAAATCACCACTTAAACTATACTGGTGCTGTGCTTTCCCCTAAGATCACACTTGTGAACACGATAGGCTACCCAAATCGATCTAGCTTTACCACATATGCTTGGCTACCACCCATTATTGATATTTATTACCCAATGACTTAGTACCACCATATGATAATGACTATGTACTGCACGCTAGCTACCACCCATTATAAACTTTCCAGTGATAGGTACTCATAATTGATAGAACATTACAACTGCTATACACCCATAACGATGGGCTCAAACTTTACCCACTGTAGGCCACCTATAATCGTAGCAAAACTTTAGTCCCAACTGACTGGCTAAACCATAATCGTAGAAATAAACATATTACCATTGATGGGCTACCCATAATGTATATAACTATTACCCAACTGACTAGGCTACCCCCATAATCGATAGATAAACTATTACCCAACTGACTAGGCTACCACCATAATAGATAAACTATTACCCAACTGACTAGGCTACCACCATAATCGATAGATAAACTATTACCCAACTGACTAGGCTACCCCATAATCGATAATAAACTATTACCCAACTGACTAGGCTACCCCCATAATCGATAAATAAACTATTACCCAACTGACTAGGCTACCACCCATAATCGATAAACTATTACCCAACTGACTAGGCTACCCCCATAATCGATAAACTATTACCCAACTGACTAGGCTACCACCATAATCGATAAACTATTACCCAACTGACTAGGCTACCACCATAATCGATAGATAAACTATTACCCAACTGACTAGGCTACCCCCATAATCGATAGATAAACTATTACCCAACTGACTAGGCTACCATCATAATCGATAGATAAACTATTACCCAACTGACTAGGCTACCACCATAATCGATAAACTATTACCCAACTGACTAGGCTACCACCATAATCGATAAACTATTACCCAACTGACTAGGCTACCACCATAATCGATAGATAAACTATTACCCAACTGACTAGGCTACCACCATAATCGATAGATAAACTATTACCCAACTGACTAGGCTACCCCATAATGATAGATAAACTATTACCCAACTGACTAGGCTACCACCATAATCGATAGATAAACTATTACCAACGACTAGGCTACCCCATAATCGATAGATAAACTATTACCCAACTGACTAGGCTACCACCATAATCGATAGATAAACTATTACCCAACTGACTAGGCTACCCCCATAATCGATAGATAAACTATTACCCAACTGACTAGGCTACCACCATAATCGATATATAAACTATTACCCAACTGACTAGGCTACCCCATAATCGATAGATAAACTATTACCCAACTGACTAGGCTACCACCATAATCGATAGATAAACTATTACCCAACTGACTAGGCTACCACCATAATCGATAGATAAACTATTACCCAACTGACTAGGCTACCACCATAATCGATAGATAAACTATTACCCAACTGACTAGGCTACCCCCATAATCGATAGATAAACTTTTACCCAACTGACTAGGCTACCACCATAATCATTTTGGCTATAATTCCTATAGGATATCACTTGTGTTTGCGATATCAATAGCAGATATAGACTTGTATACATTGTATGTCGGGTCAGCACCTGTTAAGGACCCGGGCTGGGACAACAACACAGGCGAACCACATCACTCCAGATGGACTAAAACGGCACAATACCGTGACTGAAACAATACACAACCCGCACATACAACTATGACGACGTTTCGGTCTCACTTGCACCATTAACTAGTCACTAGTTAATGGTACCTTTTTATTCTTTACCTGCACTTTCTCTAATTTCTTGATATGTATCAGGAAAATCCTAGAGGGATTAGTACCAAACTTGCACACGAGAGTCACTCCCTATGAAAGCAAAAGACTCAGCAGGAGATGCAACATTACCCCAACGAAAAGCAGGGGTGCCACGTGTACACTGAGAGACAACACAGTAAGTGTCCGGAGCCCAAGACTGTTCAACTGCCTCTCAGCTTACATAAGGGGGATTACCAATAGACCCCTGGCTGTCTTCAGAAGGCACTGGACAGGCCCCCAAAGTCAGTACCTGACCAACCGGGCTGTGGTTCACACGTCAGTTTGCGTGCGGCCAGCAGTAACAGCCTGGTTGATCAGACCCTGATCCACCACGAGGCCTGGTCTCAGACCGAGCCGCGGAGGGCGATGACTCCCGAAACCCTCTCCAGGTAAACAAGCGGCTTTCTATACAGCAGTATGTCATTAATGCCAGCTAGGCCTGTATACCTTGTACTTGTAGGAATAAAGATATATTATTAGATTTGAGACAGGATTTTTCATCCCTGAAGCCGTGCTGGTTGTCATGTATAAAGCCAATACTTTCTATGTGCTCCATCACTTCTGATAACCTCCATAACTATACATACTATACACGTCAGTGACACTAAGTCTGTAGTTTTAGCTGCCCATGTTTGTGTGTGTGTACGCGCGTGCTCATGGAGCGTGTGCGTGGTGCTTGTGGACACAATTGTGTACACCATGAGGGGGTCGTCTGAGGCCACGTTGTATACACAGCGACGTCGCCACCACCACCATTACCACCACAACTATTACCACCACCACCCACCTGCTTCCCCCTCTCCCTCCCTACAATACAACCACCTCACTACCACATCTACCTTTACCACCACCACAACCACCACTGCTACTTTCCCACCTACCTTTTCGTAAACAACCTTTCTCACCCCCCCCCAACAAAGCCCCTCCAAGAACACCTAGGCAATAAAGAAACTTATTTGATCCGAGGAAAGCCAGTGTGTCTCTAATTCCAATTTGTAACTTAAAATATAATGCATTCCATTTTTCAACCTCCTGCTGTTAGGTGGAGGGTTGTATATTACCGTTATTTTCTATGATTTTAATTCCATTAATGCTATGTGATCCTATAATTCATGGAGTTTATGTTCGTGTGTGTGTTCTCACCTATATATGGTCGCAGGGGTCGATTCACAGCTCCTGGCCCCGCCTCTTCGCTGGTGTGCGCGCGCGCGCGTTATACACCATCTGGTGACCACATAAACACAGGAGCCTCTCCTACAATCGTCTTGAAATTGTCAAGTCTAGAATATGACCTTGAGAGCGTTGGTAGCTGCTGCTGTTGCTGCTACTCTCTTTCTTTCTCTCTCTCTCTCTCTCACACACACACACACACACACACACACACACACACACACACATAGCAACAAGGGGTCACAGTTGGAAGTTGAAGACTAAGATGAATCACAGGGATGTCAGGAAGTATTTCTTCAGTCACAGAGTGGTCGGGAAGTGGAATAGTGTGGGAAGTGATGTAGTGGAGGCAGGACCCATACATAGCTTTAAGAAGAGGTATGATAAAGCTCATGTAGCAGGAAGAGTGACCTAGTAGCGACCAGTGAAGAGGCGGGGCCAAGAGTTGTGACTCGACCCCTGCAACCAAAACTAGGTGAGTACACACACTATCCTATGTAATCTACACATATGCTGCTATGTATGATAATCTATGTAACTGTATTTATGTGTACCTATACCTAAATAAAAACTTTCTCTGTCTCTCTCTGTCTCTCTCTCTCTCTCTCTCTCTCTCTCAAAAATAAGACCATCACCTCAGACTTTCAAATTATGTGATGTTAATATTTTGTGTAGGCTTTTATTGTTTATCATCAGATATAATGACTAGGTGTTGGCTGAGGTGTCAGTCACATGATGGCGTGCTGACTTCACCAGCTTATACCCACTTAACTTACACCTTCCGCACCATTATTATTATTAGTATTATTATTAATAGTAGTAGTAGTAGTAGCAATAGCACCAGTAAAAGAAGTAGTAATAACAATGGCAGTAATAGTACTAGTAGTAATAGCAGTACTAGTGGTAATAGCAATAGTAATACTAATAGTAGTACTAGTATTATTACTGGTAGTAGTACTAGTAGTAAAAGTACTAGTAGTAGTAATAGTAAATGTACTAGCTTTACTAGTATTAAAAGTAAAATACTACTAGTACCAGTATTACTACTAGTAGTTATAGCAGTACTGGTATCAATAATAATATCAAAACCAAGAGCTAAATCCACTAGGGTCATACAGCAATAATATAAATAATAATAATAATTAATAATAATAATAATAATAATAATAAAAACAATAGCAACAATAATAATAATAATAATAATAATAATATTGTTGAAATCAGAGATGTGGTCATCTGAGAGAGGCCTTCCACTGGCTTACCACTCCACCACCTTTAAAAATTATGGTTATAATGATTTAAAAAAAAAAAGCACCATGGGAACGTTATGATCTGAATTGTTCAGTACTAGGCTACGTCTGCGCCTCCCTCAGTGGGGGTTCTTGATGCTGGTGGGGGGAGGGCTCTTGATTTAAGGACTTTGGATCATACCTCTTCTTCCTTGGACTGAATCTGATTGCCTCCCGTTGCTCCAGGCGCTGTATGACCCCTACGAGTTTAGCGCCTGTAGAAAGTCATATAGCATCCGTGATTAATTTTAATAGTCAAGTTAATAAATTTATTCATATCGGGGCCATGAGAGAGAATGGCTGATATCGGGGCCATGAGAGAATTGCTGATATCGGGGCCATGAGAGAGAATTGCTGATATCGGGGCCATGAGAGAGAATTGCTGATATCGGGGCCATGAGAGAATTGCTGATATCGGGGCCATGAGAGAATTGCTGATATCGGGGCCATGAGAGAGAATTGCTGATATCGGGGCCATGAGAGAATTGCTGATATCGGGGCCATGAGAGAATTGCTGATATCGGGGCCATGAGAGAATTGCTGATATCGGGGCCATGACAGAAAGAATTGCTGATATCGGGGCCATGAGAGAGAATTGCTGATACCGGGGCCATGACATAGAATTGCTGATATCGGGGCCATGACAGAATTGCTGATATCGGGGCCATGACAGAGAGAATTGTTGATATCGGGGCCATGACAGAGAATTGCTGATATCGGGTCCATGAGAGAATTGCTGATATCGGGGCCATGGCAGAGAGAATTGCTGATATCGGGGCCATAACAGAGAGAGAGAGAGAGACACACACAGACAGTGAATGCCATAAGCGTGTGAACACAACTCGTCTAGACAGGATTACAAGCTGGGATTAACTCCTTCAGTGGAATTTGATCCTCCTGTTAGAACACCTCCTTTCTCAATCCTTCTCTTGTAGCACTTAAATGTTTTTTCTACCCTGCAGCGACCTTCATCTGTTTTTTGTAACTTCCAGCTAAATGAAATTCCTTATATACAGTAAACTCTCAAGGTATATACACCGGAAAACAACTGAAGGAACCGGATTGAATCACCTGCTATGTTCACACACAAGTAAATAGGTACCTGGGTGTTTGGCTGCTGTGGGGGGCATCCTGGGCAGGGAGAAGTGTGTGCAAGTCTCCCAACACCTGCTGCCCATGTTCACCTAGCACTGAATGTGTACCCAGGTGTTATTGACTGTTGTGGGTGGCATCCTGGGCAGACAGAAGTGTGTGCAAGTCTCCTAACACCTGCTGCCCTTGTTCACCTAGCACTGAATGTGTACCCAGGTGTTATTGACTGTTGTGGGGGCATCCTGGGGGGAGAGAAGTGTGTGCAAGTCTCCCAACACCTGCTGCCCGTGTTCACATAACACTACATAGGTACCCATGTGTTAGTAGACCTAACGTAGGTGTCATGCTGGGTAAGGTTATAAGAACTAATGGATATAAGGCACATTACTTGACTTCCTTGGATTATCCCAAATTAACCCCCCTGGGTTAAAAATGGCAAGTAATTCTTGTCCCCGGGTCGTGTGAGTTCCCTTGCCTCTCACCAACCACACGGGTCGTGTGAGTTCCCTTGCCTCTCACCCACCACACACGCCGCCACAAATTGATCCTAGTTTGAAAACTATGTTTAAAATGAGTGTGCATTCCTTGAGGCTGCTGAGACACCCTACGTTATTATTATATTTTTACTATTATATTATTGTTCTTATTATAGTATTATATCAGAGTTCCTATATTATTACTAAGAGCATGCGCTCAGTATACGTCATATATTTGGTAGCCTACATAAATTTATAATACTAAGAGGATTTCTACATAATGGGTAACGGTTGACCGCAACTGAGAATAACACATTATATTGTGTTATCCTAGTGGGTTATCCTAGCTTAATTTCTTCATGTCTGTAATATTATGTACAAAATTGAACTAAAATTGACTTGGTGATTTGTCTCCCAGCAAAGCAACAAGAATTATATACGGACAAGTGTCCTAACACCTGCTGCCCCCGCTGACCTACCTACCTGGAGGGTGCTCCGGGGGTCAACGCCCCCGCGGCCAGGTCCTTGACATAGTCCTTCTCCTAGGTTACGTTAGGTGAGGTTAGTCAGGAAACTGGACAATGTTTCCTGACATGGGACTCAGTCAAATGATGACCCACAGCTGGAGCTTTGGGTCATCTGACCGAGGCCTTCCACTGGCTTACCACTCCACCACATTAAATATTATGGTTATGATTATAACCATACTATATAGTAGGTTAGTAGACAGCAACCACCCAGGGAGGTACTACCATCCTGTGGTAGTAGGTTGGTAGACAGCAACCACCCAGGGAGGTACTACCATCCTGTGGTAGTAGGTTGGTAAACAGCAACCACCCAGGGAGGTACTACCATCCTGTGGTAGTAGGTTGGTAAACAGCAACCACCCAGGGAGGTACTACCATCCTGTGGTAGTAGGTTGGTAAATAGCAACCACCCAGGGAGGTACTACCGTCCTGTGGTAGTAGGTTGGTAAACAGCAACCACCCAGGGAGGTACTCCCGTCCTGTGGTAGTAGGTTGGTAGTCAGCAACCACCCAGGGAGGTACTACCATCCTGTGGTAGTAGGTTGGTAAACAGCAACCACCCAGGGAGGTACTACCGTCCTGTGGTAGTAGGTTGGTAAACAGCAACCACCCAGGGAGGTACTACCATCCTGTGATAGTAGGTTGGTAAACAGCAACCACCCAGGGAGGTACTACCGTCCTGTGGTAGTAGGTTGGTAGTCAGCAACCACCCAGGGAGGTACTACCATCCTGTGGTAGTAGGTTGGTAGACAGCAACCACCCAGGGAGGTACTACCATCCTGTGGTAGTAGGTTGGTAGTCAGCAACCACCCAGGGAGGTACTACCATCCTGTGGTAGTAGGTTGGTAGTCAGCAACCACCCAGGGAGGTACTACCATCCTGTGGTAGTAGGTTGGTAGACAACCACCCAGGGAGGTACTACCATCCTGTGGTAGTAGGTTGGTAGACAACAACCACCCAGGGAGGTACTACCATCCCTGTGGTAGTAGGTTGGTAGACAGCAACCACCCAGGGAGGTACTACCATCCTGTGGTAGTAGGTTGGTAGACAGCAACCACCCAGGGAGGTACTACCATCCTGTGGTAGTAGGTTGGTAGACAGCAACCACCCAGGGAGGTACTACCGTCCTGTGGTAGTAGGTTGGTAGACAGCAACCACCCAGGGAGGTACTACCATCCTGTGGTAGTAGGTTGGTAGACAGCAACCACGCAGGGAGGTACTACCATCCTGTGGTAGTGGTTGTAGACAGCAACCACCCAGGAGGTACTACCATCCTGTGGTAGTAGGTTGGTAAACAGCAACCACCCAGGGAGGTACTACCATCCTGTGGTAGTAGGTTGGTAGCAGCAACCACCCAGGGAGTACTACCTTCCTGTGGTAGTAGGTTGGTAGACAGCAACCACCCAGGGAGGTACTACCATCCTGTGGTAGTAGGTTGGTAGACAGCAATCACCCAGGGAGTACTACCATCCTGTGGTAGTAGGTTGGTAGACAGCAACCACCCAGGGAGGTACTACCATCCTGTGGTAGTAGGTTGGTAGACAGCAGCCACCCAGGGAGGTACTACCATCCTGTGGTAGTAGGTTGGTAGACAGCAACCACCCAGGGAGGTACTACCATCCTGTGGTAGTAGGTTGGTAAACAAACCACCCAGGGAGGTACTACCATCCTGTGGTAGTAGGTTATTAGACAGCAACCACCCAGGGAGGTACTACCATCCTGTGGTAGTAGGTTGGTAAACAGCAACCACCCAGGGAGGTACTACCTTCCTGTGGTAGTAGGTTGGTAGACAGCAACCACCCAGGGAGGTACTACCATCCTGTGGTAGTAGGTTGGTAGACAGCAATCACCCAGGAGGTACTACCATCCTGTGGTAGTAGGTTGGTAGACAGCAAACACCCAGGGGGGTACTACCATCCTGTGGTAGTAGGTTGGTAGACAGCAGCCACCCAGGGAGTACTACCATCCTGTGGTAGTAGGTTGGTAGACAGCAACCACCCAGGGAGGTACTACCATCCTGTGGTAGTAGGTTGGTAGACAGCAACCACCCAGGGAGGGACTACCATCCTGTGGTAGTAGTTGGTAGACAGCACCACCAGGGAGGTACTACCATCCTGTGGTAGTAGGTTGGTAGACAGCAACCACCCAGGGAGGTACTACCATCCTGTGGTAGTAGGTTGGTAGACAGCAACCACCCAGGGAGGTACTACCATCCTGTGGTAATAGGTTGGTAGACAGCAACCACCCAGGAGGTCTACCATCCTGTGGTAGTAGGTTGGTAGACAGCAACCACCCAGGGGGGTACTACCATCCTGTGGTAGTAGGTTGGTAGACAGCAGCCACCCAGGGAGGGACTACCATCCTGTGGTAGTAGGTTGGTAGACAGCAGCCACCCAGGGAGGTACTACCATCCTGTGGTAGTAGGTTGGTAGACAGCAACCACCCAGGGGGGTACTACCATCCTGTGGTAGTAGGTTGGTAGACACAACCACCCAGGGGGGTACTACCATCCTGTGGTAGTAGGTTGGTAGACAGCAACCACCAGGAGGTACTACCATCCTGTGGTAGTAGGTTGGTAGCAGCAACCACCCAGGGAGGTACTACCATCCTGTGGTAGTAGGTTGGTAGACAGCAACCACCCAGGGAGGTACTACCATCCTGTGGTAGTAGGTTGGTAGACAGCAACCACCCAGGGAGGTACTACCATCCTGTGGTAGTAGGTTGGTAGACACAGAACCACAGGGAGGTACTACCATCCTGTGGTAGTAGGTTGGTAGACAGCAACCACCCAGGGAGGTACTACCATCCTGTGGTAGTAGGTTGGTAGACAGCAACCACCCAGGGAGGTACTACCATCCTGTGGTAGTAGGTTGGTAGCAGCAACCACCCAGGGAGGTACTACCATCCTGTGGTAGTAGGTTGGTAGACAGTAACCACCCAGGGAGGTACTACTATCCTGTGGTAGTAGGTTGGTAGACAGCAACCACCCAGGGAGGTACTACCATCCTGTGGTAATAGGTTGGTAGACAGCAATCACCCAGGGAGGTACTACCATCCTGTGGTAGTAGGTTGGTGACAGCAACCACCCAGGGAGGGTACTACCATCCTGTGGTAGTAGGTTGTGAGACAGCAGCCACCCAGGGAGGTACTACCATCCTGTGGTAGTAGGTTAGAACAGCAGCCACCCAGGGAGGTACTACCATCCTGTGGTAGTAGGTTGGTAGACAGCAACCACCCAGGGAGGTACTACCATCCTGTGGTAGTAGGTTGGTAGACAGCAACCACCCAGGGAGGCCTACCATCCTGTGGTAGGGTTTTAGAACAACCACCCGGGGGGAACTAATCCTGTGGTAGTAGGTTGGTAGACAGCAACCACCCAGGGGGGAAAACTACCATCCTGTGGTAGTAGGTTGGTAGACAGCAACCCCCCAAAGGGAGGTACTACCATCCTGTGGTAGTAAAGGTTTAGACAGCAACCACCCAGGGAGGTACTACCATCCTGTGGTAAGGGGTAGAAAACAACCACCCAGGGAGGTACTACCATCCTGTGGTAGTAGGTTGGTGAAAACAACCACCCGGGGTACTCCATCCTGTGGTAATAGGTTGGTAGACAGCAACCACCCAGGGGAGGTACTACCATCCTGTGGTAGTAGGTTGGTGGCAGTAACCACCCAGGAGGTACTACCATCCTGTGGTAGTAGGTTGGTAGACAGCAGCCACCCCAGGAAGGTACTAACATCCTGTGGTGGAGGTTGGTAGACAGCCACCCAGGGAGGTACTACCATCCTGTGGTAGTAGGGGTAGAAAACAACCACCCAGGAGGACTACCATCCTGTGGTAGTAGGTTGGTAGACAGCAACCACCCAGGGAGGTACTACCATCCTGTGGTAGTAGGTTGGTAGACAGCAACCACCCAGGGAGGTACTCCATCCTGTGGTAGTAGGTTGGTGACAGCAACCACCCAGGGAGGACTACCATCCTGTGGTAGTAGGTTTTAACAGCAACCACCCAGGGAGGTACTCCGTCCTGTGGTAGTAGGTTATTAGAAAACAACCACCCGGGAAAATTACCGTCCTTGGTAGAAAGGTTTTGACAGTAACCACCCGGAGGTACTACCATCCTGTGGTAGTAGGTTGGTAGCAGCAGCCACCCGGGGAAAGGTACTAACATCCTGTGGTAGTAGGTTGGTAGACAGCAGCCACCCAGGGGGACTACCATCCTGGGTAGTAGGTTGGAAAAACAACCACCCAGGGGGTACTACCATCCTGTGGTAGTAGGTTGGTAGACAGCAGAAACCCAGGGAGGTACTACCATCCTGTGGTAGTAGGTTGGTAGACAGCAACCACCCGGGAGGTACTCCATCCTGTGGTAGTAGGTTGGTAGACAGCAACCACCCAGGAGGACTACCATCCTGTGGTAGTAGGTTGGTAACAGCAACCCCCAGGGGGTACTACCATCCTGTGGTAGTAGGTTGGTAGACGCAACCCCCCCGGGAGGTACTACCGTCCTGTGGTAGTAGGTTGGTAGACCAACCCCAGGAGTACACCTCCTGTGGTAGTAGGTTGGTAGACAGTAACCACCCAGGGGGTACTACCATCCTGTGGTAGTAATTTGGAGACAGCAGCCACCCAGGGAGGTACTAACATCCTGTGGTAGTAGGTTGTTAGACAGCAGCCACCCAGGGGGGGTACTACCATCCTGTGGTAGTAGGTTGGTAGAAAACAACCACCCGGGAAAGGTACTACCATCCTGTGGTAGTAGGTTGGTGGAAAACAACCACCCAGGGAGGTACTACCATCCTGTGGTAGTAGGTTATTAGCCAACCACCCAGGGGTACTACCATCCTGTGGTAATGGGTTGGTAGACAGCAACCACCCAGGGAGGCCTACCATCCTGTGGTAGTAGGTTGGTAGACAGCAACCACCCAGGGAGGTACTACCATCCTGTGGTAGTAGGTTGGTAGTCAGCAACCACCCAGGAGGACTACCATCCTGTGGTAGTAGGTTGTAGACAGCAACCACCCAGGGGAGGTACTACTGTCCCCAAGTGAGTGTAAAACGGGAACCTATTATTGTTCTATATGATGGTAGGATGCTGGTGTCGTAAACACGTGGGGTACCAGGTATGTCTTGCTACTTCTACTTACATAGGTCACACTACACTTGAATGTAACCATATATATATCACACACCTATCTGGATTTTCTTCTATTTTCTTAATAGTTCTTGTTTATTTCCTATCTCCATGGGGATGAGAGGGAAATAAAATGGAAAAATGGTTTATTCAGGTATACATATACAGTTACATAGACTATCATACATAGACATATGTGTGAGAACCTGGGATAACCCAAGAATGTCAGTGACTTATTTCCATCGGCTACTGAAAAAAGCCGTGAGGGCCCGTCCCCTTCTGTATAAATTACAAATTTTATTTATCAAACCCCCCCTTGCTGGGAAACGGCCGGTTTTGTTGGCAAAAACCTCATAACCCCCTTTTTTTTCTTGGTCTGGGAGTAAATATTTATCCCTTGAAGGGAAACATAATTGGAAGCCTCGCCACAACCCCCCGCTGCCAAGCACCCCGAAAGAACACGTAACTGGAATCTGATGTCAGCTAAACACGTGGTGATGGGTCCCCTGCTACCCTCACAGATGGGTGCTGCCCAAAGATGGAGTGCTACCCTGCACAGATGGGTGCTACCCAGCACAGATGGAGTGCTCCCTGCACAGATGGAGTGCTCCCAGCACAGATGGAGTGCTCCCAGCACAGATGGGTGCTACCCAGCACAGATGGAGTGCCCCAGCACGATGGGTCTCCCAGCACAGATGGGTGCTACCCTGCACAGATGGCAAGCAATGATGTGGCAGACACATATGTGTAAACATAATGGCTGACACCTTTATCAGCACCCGTATCTGAACAAGGTGCTACCACCAGCTTCACGGAGGGCCCACAAACACAAGGAGTAGTGGAGGCTCGTCTCTGTCTCCTAAACCTGTGGGTCATAACACAAGCAGTGGTGGAGGCTCGATCCTCTGTCTCCCAAACCTGTGTGGGTCATCCAACACAAATACCAGATATCTCTGTGCCGACAAATTGCCCAAAAACAGAGGCCCATGCAACACTTGGAACATCTTATTTAGGCACTGGACAGGCACCTAAAGTCAGTACCTGATCAGCCGAGCTGTGGTTTCTACGTTGGTTTACGTGCGGCCACGTAAACCTGGTTGATCAGACCCTGATTCACCACGAGGCCTGGTGACAGACGGGGCTGCGGGGCTGACCCCGAAACCCTCCCCAGGTAAACATAGGACGTTTCGGTTTTTTGGGCCATTAAAAAGTCACACAAAAGCACGAATGGAAGAGTCTTCTTTGGGGTTTTTGTATACAGTTGCGTCTAGTTTGCTAATATTTACTACCATATTTGTTGGTGTCCTGCTCGATCACTGCGCACTCAGCTCACCCCTCAGGTCGGGGGTTTCCCGAATCCCCCCGGTAGGGCTGGAAAGCATTAGGGACATTTTTCCCATAAGACACCTGCAGTCCCTGTTCACCCATCAGTATAAACTAGGTACCTGGGTGTTGTGGACTTGTGGGTCGCATCCTGGGACAAAACTGACCAAATTTTGGGGGGGAAAATGCTCAGCATAAAAAGGGGTTTTCTATATAGTAGTATGTCATTGATGTCAATTTGGTTTTATACCTTGTACTTTTGTAAATAGTTATTATTATTAGGGTGGGGTAGGCCAGGGCACTGGTGGTGGCGGGGCAGGTGAGGTGATCAGGCCAGTGAGTACAGTACCTTGGAATCAGGCCTCGGGGCCCAAATTTAACGCTTCAGCAATCATCTGTACATTACTGACCTCCATAAATGGTCGATAAAACTTATGAACCAGAACTGGATAGTACGGCCGCTAGGAAGCTCATACGAGGAGAGGGAGGGATAGAAAACGCAAGATAGGGGATAGTAAGACTTCCAGTGGATGTGAAGCAAGATAGGGGGGATAGTAAGACTTCCAGTGGATGGGAAGCAAGATACGGAGGGATAGAAAGACTTCGTGGATGAAGCAAAGATAGGGGGGGATAGTAAGACTTACAGTGGATGGGAAGCAAGATACGGGGGGATAGTAAGACTTACAGGGGAGGGAAGCAAGATACGGGGGGATAGTAAGCATACGTGGATGGGAAGCAAGATCAAGGGATAGTAAGACTTACAGTGAATGGGAAGCAAGATACGGAGGGATAGTAAGACTTCCGTGGATGGAAGCAAGATACGGAGGGATAGTAAGACTTACAGTGGATGGGAAGCAAGATACGGAGGGATAGTAAGACTTACAGTGGGGGAAGCAAGATACGGGGGGATAGTAAGACTTACATGGAGGGAAAAAAGAAGAACAGATAGTAAGACTTACAGTGGATGGGAAGCAAGATAGGAACATATTTAAGACTTACGGGATGTGAAGCAAGATAGGAACGGATAGTAAGACTTCATGGTTTAAGCAAGATCGGAGAGATAGTAAGACTTACATGGATGGGAAGCAAGATGGAACAGATATAAGACTTACAGTGGATGTAAGCAAGACGGAACAGATAGTAAGACTTACAGTGGATGTGAAGCAAGATGGAACAGATAGTAAGACTTACAGTGGATGGAAGCAAGATAGGAACAGATAGTAAGACACAGTGGATGTGAAGCAAGATACGGAGAGATAGTAAGATTAAGGGAGGGAAGCAAGATAGGAACAGATAGTAAGACTTACAGTGGATGTGAAGCAAAAAAAGACAGATATAAACTTACAGTGGATGTGAAGCAAGACAGGAACAGATAGTAAGATTTCCCAGGGATGGGAAGCAAGATGGAAAACAGATAGTAAGACTCCCAGGCTCTCAATCTGGCCCAAAAAGGGGCGAAACATCGCTCACAGTTTGTGAAAAGTGTGCGACATTTGGCAAGTGTTAGCACGGTACTATGCCTTTGCTAAGCAGGTACCCCGTGCAACATCTGGGTACCCCCTGTGCAGACGTTTCTCCAGCCAGTGGCTTTCAAGGACGAAATGTAAGAAAAAACAAAAGATGAGGTAATCAGTCAGTTCCTTCCCAAAACGAGTGCCTTCACCATCTCCCAAAACGAGGACTGATTACCTCAAACTCCTCCTCTCCTTACCCTTTCTGCGTTCCTTGGACATAACCACGGGGAAACGTTTCTTCAGAAAAAATTCTCTTTTAAAGTCGATTTTAAACCAACCCAAAATTCTTCAGTCTTCCTTGTATTGATAAACCCCCGGAGGGGAAACGTCTACGGGGAAACCCCAAAATATTGAATGTCTAATTTCTCATCTTGGATTAAACCCTTTATGTAAATATACCTTTACTCCTTTAAATTTAGATGACTTCCTTTCCCCCGAGGAAACGTTCTGTCTTGGTTGCATTGCAAACGGCACAGCGTTGCAACAATGCACATCTGCTATCAGATACCGACTCTTGATCGACGGGCGTTTCGATTTCAGCTTTCACCTACGTATTTTAGTCATCAATAAAGATAGCCAGGTGTCACATGGTTTAATAAGGATACCCAGGTGTTGTACATGTGTCTTATTCATCAATAAAGACACCCAGGTGTTGTACATGTGTCTTTTCCAATAAAGACACCCAGGTGTTTCATTGTCTTATTCATCAATAAAGACACCCAGGTATTGAAAATTTTTTCTTATTCATCAATAAAAACACCCAGGTTTGTACATGTGCTTATTCATCAAAAAAACACCCGGGGAAAAGTGTCTTATTCATCAATAAAAACACCCATTTTTCTTTTTCTTATTCATCAATAAAGACACCCAGGTGTTGTACATGTGTCTTATTCATCAATAAAGACACCCAGGTTTTTAAATTTTCTTTTCATCAATAAAGCCCCCGGGTGTTGTACATGTGTCTTATTCATCAATAAAAACACCCAGGTGTTGTACATGTGTCTTATTCATCAATAAAGACACCCGGGTTTTTTTCAGGTGTTTTATTCATCAATAAAGACCCCCGGTATTTACAGGTGTCGTATACATCAATAAAGACACCCAGGTGTTGTACTTTTGTGTTTTTCCAATAAAAAACCCCAGGTATTGTACAGGTGTTTTATTCACCCCAATAAAGACACCCAGGTATTGAAAGGGGGTCTTATTATCAATAAAGACCCCCGGGTGTTGTACATGTGTTTTTTATCAATAAAGACACCCGGTTGTTTACATGTGTCTTATTCATCAATAAAGACCCCCAGGTATTTACATGTGTCTTATTCATCAATAAAAACACCCAGGTGTTGTACATGTGTTTATTCATCAATAAAGATCCCGGGTTATTGTACATGTGTCTTATTCATCAATAAAGACACCCAGGTTTTACATGTGTCTTATTCATCAATAAAGACACCCGGGGTTGTACATGTGTCTTATTATCAAAAAACACCCAGGTGTTGTACATTGTCTTATTCATCAATAAAACACCCAAGTGTTTACATGTGTCTTATTCATCAAAAAAAAACACCCGGTATTGTACAGGTGTTTTATTCATCAATAAAAAACCCCGGTATTGTACAGGTGTCGTATTCATCAAAAAAGGGCCCCAGGTGTTTCATTTTCTTTTTCCCCCAAAAAAGACCCCCCGGTATTGTACAGGGGATTCATCAATAAAGACCCCCCGGTTTTACGGGGGTCTTATTCATCAAAAAAAGACACCCAGGTGTTGTACAGGTGTTTTATTCAAGTGTAAATACTTTTTTCAAATTTTAAAAAAATTTTTCAAATTAAAAACATTTAATATCACGTCAGTCAAGTCAGTCAGTCAGTCAGTTTTCTCTCCCCCTTTTCTTGCTGAGTCATCTTTGAAAACCTAACGGGAAAGGGGGGTGTGTGTGTGTGTGTGTGTGTGTGTGTGTGTGTGTGTGTGGAGAGAGAGAGAGAGAGGAGAGGGGGGGGGGAGAGAGAGAGAGAGAGAGAGGGGGAGAGAGGGAAAAGGGAGAGGAGGGAGGGGGGAAAAAAAAAAAAAAAAAAAAAAAAAAAAAAAAAAAAAAAAAAAAAAAAAAAAACAAAAAAAAAGGGGGAAAAAAAGAAAAACAAAAAACAAAAAACAGAAAAAAGGGGGGAGAGAGACAGAAGAGACAGAGAGGGAGAGAGGGAGAGGGGGGGAGAGAGAGACAGAGAGGGGGGGAAAGAGAGAGACAGAGAGGGGGGCAGAGAGGGAGAAGAGAGAAGAGAGAGAGACAAAAGAGAGAAAAAAGAGAGACAGAGAGAGACAGAGAGAGAGACAGAGAAAAGAGACGGGGGGAGGGGGCAGGGGGAGGGGGCAGAGAGAGGGCAGGGGGAGACAGGGGGAGACAGAGGGGGACAGAGAGAGGGCGGGGGGGAGGGGGCAGAGAGGGCAGAAAAACAGAGACAGGGGGGGCAGGGGGGGCGGGGAAAGGGCAGAGACAGAGACAGAGGGGGCAGAGAAAGGGAAAGTGTAGAATAAGTCAAGGGGTAGAAGTGACCCCCCCCATGCTTATCACCCATGATTGAGGTCACAGGTCAGCGAAAACCCTGACATGTCATTGGTTACGTGTTGTTCACTCTTTACCACGCTTAAAAGACGCTACCATGACTTACCATCATGTCCTCATTACCACGCTTATGACGCTAATGACCTACCATCATTAACTCACAATCTACATAAACGACATAGATGGGGAATAAATAGCGACATAAGCAAGTTTCCCCATGACACCAAAATAGGCCGTCCAAATTAAAAAGAGGACATTAGGCACCCCCGGAAGATTTAAAAGACTGATCAGTGGTCGGAAAAATGGCAGATGCAGTTTAAATATAGATAAATGCAAAGTTCTAAATATTGGACAGGACAATAACCCTCCACATATAAACTAAATAATATAGATCTTAATTTCACTGATTGCGGGGGGTTTGGAGTTCTGGTTGCAGTAATCTAAAACCAAGACAGCAGTATAAGTGTTCCCCAAAAAAGCGAACAGAATCCTTGGGGGCATATCAAGAAGCATAAATAATGGGGCCCCCAGGGTTCTTCAACTCTATTTTCCTTTGGGGGGGGGCCCCATCCCCTTTTTGGGGGGAATTTTGGGCACCTATTCAAATGGATATAAATCTCGGGGAAAAATACGGAGGATGTAATTTTTTCCCCTGTATGAAATTTTTTAAGGATAGATGGGGGTAAAACTCCCTCTCTGGGGGAGGGCCCCTGAATCTGCACCCCAAAAACGTAAAAGGGGGGATAAAATTAGGGTATAAATGGAAAACAGGAATAAAAAAAAGGGGATTAAATAGGGAAAAAAAATCTATTTTGACAGGACTCGCAGCAATGGCAAGTTGGATAAATTCAGATTCAGGAAGGATATGGAAAGCTTTGGGTTTTTGGGAATAGAGTTGTCGATGAGTGGAACAAACCCCCGAGTACAGTTAAAAGGGGAAAACTTTGGGGAGTTTTAAAAATAGGCTGGATAAATATAGGGGTGCGGGTGGGTGTGAGTTGGACCCCGACTAGTTTGTGCTACTAGGTCAGATGCCGTGCTCCTTCCTTAATGAATGTAACCCCCCCTGGATGGGGGGGGGGGGGTTTGGGTTAAGTCGGTGGGGGAAGGACCTGCCTCGCATGGGCCAGTAGGCCTGCTGCAGTGTTCCCCTTTTTTTTTTGTTCTTTTGTTAACTCATTACCACGCTTATACAGACGCTACCATGACCTACCATCATTCCTCCAGTCATGTAACATTATTTCTAGACCCTGATTAAGATTCATCAGAACTTTTGGGGGTGAACCCTTGTATCTAGGCCGAGGACTGACTGCCTCTTCTTTTTCTTTTATAGTTCTACAAGGTTGAGGGACTGCCTCTTTTAAAAATCTTCTGTGATAGTTTTCAAGGGGTTTTTGGGGCGGGTGCCTCATATACTGTCTTCTTTTTAGTTCTACAAGGTTGGGGACTGACTGCCCATATACTGTCTTCTGTGTATAGTTCTACAAGGTTAAAAGGGGGGGACTGCCTCATATACTGTCTTCTGTGTTATTCTCAAAAATTGGGGGGCCCCCCTGCCTCATATCTGTCTTCTTTTATAGTTCTAC